>CAUOFW020003058.1:826029-881355 GCA_963454935.2 Ilex paraguariensis
ATATATATCTAGCCTCAATGTGAGAGATTGAGAGAAAATCCCCTACCTTAAATCAAGATTCCAAGCTAAGACCCAAGCTTCAAGACCTTCTTGCTCTCCTTTCTTTTCCTCTTAATCTTCTCCTCCTAGGGTTTCAAAAGATTTGGGTGAGAGGGTAGCAAGAATGGAAGAAAATGGGAGGAGAATGTATTCTTGAAGAATTTGAAGTTTTGATTTCTACAAGGTATAAATCCCTCTTGATTGGTATTTCTATCTTCCTCTCTTCCTCTAAAATGGTTCCTAGGGTTTGGAGGGGTGAAATGAATGCTAAAGGGACGACATTAGGTTTTTATAGGGCAAGAAAATCGAGCAAAACCCGATATTTTCTGTTCAGAAAAAATCGGGTTTCCTTCGTACTGTTCACAGATTTTTGGTGCGACTTCCAGGTCCGTTTTGACCCATTTCGAGGTCGAATTGGAAATTTTTCATGAAATACACTTTTGTAGCCCTAGATGTCCACTATTTCCTGTCAAAATTTCAGATCAATTGGACATCCAAATATAAATTTATGATCATAATACTAAGCAGTGTCCATCACCCTTTTTTACCCAATTTCACTCCAATTTGGTTTTACTTCTAAAATACTTCCTAACTTCTAATACATCCCATATTACCTCTCCCAATGTGTTCCGACCTCCCGAATTCAATGGTAATGTTATTTTGATAAAAAAAAATTAATATATTTATTTAGTTACCCTTATCAATCTTAAACACATCCAAAAAAAAAAAAAATTAAGTTTGACTCAAAAGTCAATCCGTTCGAAACTCAAACTTCATGATTAATATTTCAACAATGATTTTAAGTTTTTATCCTTATTTTATTCATATTTGGAAAACTCTTAAGATATTAGTATTCTTATTTAATTTTTAGTAGAGGGTCTTACAGGTGCCTTGTGAGGACCAAACCACTATTAGCTCACGGGTGCCGTGTCAGAAGATTAGTATACTATGCCTGGGTCAAATTCGTTATTGCCGGTGCATTGGTATGGGACAATGCATCGGTAGGTGCCCTTCCCGAAGTTGATATATTTGCGAGGAATTGTGTGTGTTTGGGCCAAGATATTCTCTATGTGTTTATTCATGCGATTATCTTACATCAGACTTGAGATACATTCTGGTTATTGTTTATTGCGTTATCTTTTGGATATGATTATCTTGAAAATTGTTGTGGGAATAATTACTCTTTGAAATAGTTATTTATGGTGAGATTGGTTTTACTCTTTCACTTAATTATTGTTAATGTATAAACTTGAGATCTTTGAAAATGTCATGTTTTCCTTCAAAATTTACGTATGCTATTTGTGAAATGAGATCGACCATTTTCTACGTTTTTCAAACCCTGTTAGAGTTTGGGAGGATTTTCCTACAGTGCTTAGTGCTCACCCCCTTACCAATAATATTTTTTTTTTAGATTTCGTACTAGAGGAAGATTTCGGCATTGACGAGCCGGGAAATTGGGAGGTTCCACGAGAGGGGAACCTAGATCCTGAGGTGAACATTTAGAGCTATAGTTTATTTTTGTGCTAGATTAAGGAATTTATTTACAATAATGTATAGTCTAATATTTTGTTTATTCCTCTGCTAAGTTTGAGTGTAATTCTTTTGGAATATAAGTGTCATAGCTTGGCCTACTCTTTTGGGATGATATGGTGGATATTACATGTGGTCAATGAAATTTTATTATTTAATGGGTAAATGGACCCAGTGTGGTCAATGTAGTCTAGTTGCACAGGTTGTGTTTTGGGTAAAGCTCTCATGTACAAAGGAGACTCTGCCCGAATTTTGTTAAATTTTAAGGACCCCCGATTTTTGGGGTGTTACATCTTTTGACTATCAAAGTTGCCACCCCAATAGTGCTTCAATCTCTGCCCATTCACCTTGAAGGTTCTTTTCGAATTGACTTCCTCGACTTCAACTGCTCCATACGAAAACACTTTAGTAATAATAAATGGCCCTGACCACCTTGATTTTAGTTTTCTCAGAAAGAGCTTTAACTGCGAATTGAAAAGGAATACAGCTTGTCCTGGCTCAAACTTCCACTCAATTATGCCACCTTTTTATCTTTTCTTTATAAAGCTTGGCATTCTCATAAGCTTGGAGACGGAACTCATCCATCTCATTCAATTGCAATAGATGCTTCTCACCCGCTGCATGCAAGTCAAAGTTAAGTTTCTGAATAGCCCAATATGCACTATGCTCTAATTCCACAAGCAGACGACAAGCTTTGCCATACACAAGCCTATATGAAGACATTCCAATTGGCATTTTGTACGCTATTATTTGATAGGCCCACAAGGCATCATCTAGATTCTTCAACCAGTCTTTTCGGTTGGGATTAACAATTTTCTCCAGAATCCGCTTCACTTCTCTATTTGAAAATTCAACTTGGCCACTAGTCTGGGGGTGATAAGTTGTGGCAATCTTATGGGTGACTCCATATTTAGAGAGAAGGGCTGTAAATTATTTATTACAAAAATGCATACCTTCATTGCTAATGATTGCTCTTGGTGTACCGAACCTCATGAAGATGTTTTTCCGGAGGAAATTTAAAACCACCTTTGCATCATTGGTAGGCAAAGCAGTTGCTTCAACCCACTGCGAAACGTAATCCAGTACAACTAATATGTAAAGGTTATTGTAAGATAATGGAAATGGGCCCATGAAGTCTATACCCCAGACGTCAAAGATCTCAACCTCCAAAATATTTTTTAAGGGCATCTCATGTTGTTTAGAAATATTTCCAGTTCGTTGACATCTGTCGCACTTTAATGCAAAAAAATGGGCATCCTTAAAGAGAGTTGACCAATAAAAGCTTGATTGAAGGACTTTTGCTGCTGTTCTCTCTCCCCCATAATGTCCTCCGTAACATGATGAGTGACAATGCTACAAGATTCCTTCGATTTCTTCCCTGGGTACTCATCTTCTTAGCATTTGATCTACAAATTGTTTAAATAGGAACAGTTCATCCCAGATGTAATGCTTCACCTTGTGCAAGAACTTCTTCCTTTGTTGGTTGCTCATTTCAGGTGGAAACACATGACTCACTATATAGTTCTCATAATCTGCATACCATGGTGCTCCTTCTACAACATAAAATAGTTGCTCATCCGGAATGGATTCATTGATCATTACGCCATCACCTTTTTGCTGTACGACTTTCTCAAGTCTGGAGAGGTGATCCGCCACTTGGTTTTTTGTCCCCTTTCTGTCTTGAATCTCTAAATCAAACTCTTGAAGCAAAAGGACCCATCGAATCAAGTGTTGCTTGACGTCTTTTTTCGAGATCAAATACTTAATGGCGAAATGATATGTGAACACTATCACCTTTGTACCAATGAGATAAGATCAGAATTTGTCAAAAGCAAAGACAACTGCTAATAATTCTTTCTCAGTGGTTGTGTAGTTGAGCTATGCATCCGATAACGTCTTGCTAGCATAATAGATACCATGGAACATTTTTTATTTTTGTTGACCTAAAATTGCGCCAACTGCAAAGTCTCTAGCATCACACATTAACTCAAATGACAAATCCCAATATGGTGCCACTATCACGAGAGTAGTTATGAGCTTCTTTTTCAACACCTCAAAGGCCTCTATACATGCCTTATCAAAATTGAAGGGTATGTCTTTCTCTAAAAGGTTGCACAAAGGCTTTGTGATCTTGGAAAAGTCCTTTATGAATCATCTATAAAATCCTGCATGTCCCAAAAAACTCTGAATTCCCTTAATTGATGTTGGTGGTGGTAGATTTTTAATAGTCTCTATTTTTGCCCTGTCCACCTCTATCCTAATAACAAAAACTTTGTGCCCTAAAATAATGCTTTCTTGAACCATGAAGTGCACTTTTTCCAGTTTAACACCAAGTTTGTTTTCACACATCTTTTCAGCACAAGAGTTAGGTTCTCTAAACATAGGTCAAAGCAATCTCCAAATACTGAAAAATCATCCATAAATACCTTAAGATTTTGCTCAACCATGTCGGAGAATATTGTCATCATGCATCGTTGAAACGTTGCAGGTGCGTTGCATAATCCAAAAGGCATCCTCCGGAATGCAAAGGTTCCATAGGGGCAGGTAAACGTAGTCTTCTCCTGATCCTCGAGTGCTATTGCGATTTGATTATATTCGGAATAACCATCCAAGAGATAATAGAATTCATGCTCAACCAATCTATTAAGCATATGATAATGAACGGGTAGAGGGAAGTGATCTTTTCGAGTTGCCTTATTGAGTTTGCGATAATCCATACATACTCGCCACCCAATCACTATCCGTGTTGGGATTAACTCGTTCTCATTGAACATTACCATCATGCCTCCTTTCTTCAAAACACATTGGACTGGACTAACCCATGAACTGTCTGAGATAGGGTATACAATTCTGGCATCCAACCACGTGATGATTTCTTTCTTAACCACCTCCTTCGTGATAGGATTTAATCGGCGTTGTTGCTCAATCACGAGCTTAGCATCATCTTCAAGCAGGATTTTGTGCATACAAATTGAGGGACTAATACCCATAATATCTACAATAGACCATCCTAGAGTCGTTTTGTACTCATGAAGGACTCGTAACAACTTACTTTCCTGAAATTCATCAAGTGAAGCAGAGATAATAACAAGCAAAGTAAAAAAGTCACCCAAATACGCATATTGCAAATGATTTGGAAGAGGTTTAAGCTCCAATAAAGTTGGTTCTTCCAAAAATGACTTTACACGAGTGAAGCTTCCTGAATGATCCAAAGTTTCAAACTGTTGCTTGAACTTGACAACCCGTAGAGCAGCATTCAACCATTGTACATACGCTAGAGGAGTAGGGTAGTCCAAAATAGTGGAACTAACAAGTAATGTCTCAAGGGGATCTGAAATATAGCTCCCTACAAAAGCCTTGTTTACTGCATCTTCCACTAATCAACCTGAAAACATTCTTCCGCTTACTTAGGAAATTTCAAAGCTGAAAATACATTAAATGTCACCTCTTGATCTTGGACTCGCATAGTTAGGTCACCTTTCTGTACATTAATAAGTGTTCTACCCGTTGTTAAGAATGGTCGCCCAAGAGTAATAGGTATTTCCCTATCTTCCTCACAATCTAAGACTATTAAATCAGCTGGAAAATTGAACTTATCCACTTTAACTAAAACATCCTCAACTATGCCCCTTGGATAAGTGAGTGATCTATCCGCTAGTTGCAATGTAACATTGGTAGACTTTGCTTCATTCAAACTCAATTGTTGATAAATTGAGAGCGTCATTAAGTTAATACTAGCTTCCAAATCACACAATGCTTTCCCAAAAAATTGGCTACCTATTGTGTACGGAATTGTAAAGCTACCCGAATCTTTGAGCTTTAGTGGTAGCTTCTTTTGAAGAATAGCACTACACTCCTCCATAAAGTGCTTCTGTGGCAAAATCACCCAGTTTTCTCTTCCTTGACAGAATTTTCTTCATAAATTTCACGTAGCTAGGCATCTGCTCCAATGCATTTGCAAAAGAGATATTAATTTGGACCTTCTTGAACACTTACAAAAATTTGGAGAATTGTTTATCCAACTTCTGTTTCTGTAAACGTTGTGGAAATGGCACGGGAGGCACAATATGACAATCCTTGCCTCCCTAGAACATGCGCTTGGATCCTCTTCTTTATTCTCATGTTTCACATTCTTTCTATCTTTATATTCATTCCTATTATCCTCTCCAAGTGATTGTTTTGGAGTTTCACCAACAACTTCAGGTTGTTCTCTTCCACTTCATAGTGTAATAGCCTTGCAATACTCCTTGCATTCCCTCTTACAATTGATCTCCGTATCACTAGGTAACATGCCTTGAGGTCGATTGTTAATGGCATTAGCAAGCTGACCCATTTTATTTTCTGGGTTTCGAATTGATACTTACTGACTGTTCATCCCTTTCTCATTCTGTGCTATGTACATGGAAAGAAGCTCCTCCAAATTCGAATTTTTTCTCTTGTTGTAGAGCTTGATTCTTAAAGCCAGGTGGGTATGATTGTCTTAGAGTAGAAGGTTGGGCTTGATTATTATTCCATGAAAAGCCCAGATGATTCCTCCAACTAGGGTTATAGTAGCTGGAATTGTTGCTATATTGCTACTTGTTGTGGTTACCAATGTATTGTACCGACTCCGAATTAATTGCGCATTGATCACTCAGATGGTTCCCAACACACAATTCACAAATAACTGCCACACTCTGAATAGGCTGCACCCCTAGAGCATCAATCTTCTTTGTTAACATAGCAACTTGTGCAGCCAATGCAGTAATTGCATCAACTTCATAAATCCCAGCTACCTTTGGCTAATTGATCCTTGTAGAGGGCCACTGATAATTGTTGGTAGCCATCGTTTCCAAATAAGTCATAAGCTTCATCCAAATTTTCCCCATCAATGTAGCACCTGCAGCTGCATCAATACTGGTTCGAGTAGCACTAAACAACCCGTTGTAAAACGTTTGAACTTGCAACCACTTAGGAATATCATGGTGAGGGCATTTTCAGAGTACATCCTTGAATCGCTCCCAGGCTTCACATAGAGTCTCAAAATCATGTTGTTCGAATGAAGTGATGTCATTCCTCATCCTTGCAGTTTTAGCTGGTGGAAAGAATTTAGTTGAATTTTTGAGCTAAATCTGTCCACGTAGTAACAGAACCTGACGACAATGAATGCAACCAACTTTTTGCCTTATCACGAAGTGTGAAAGGAAAAAGTTAGAGTCTAATCGCATCATTAGAAACCCCATTGTATTTGAATGTGTCGCAAATCTCTAGAAAATTCACCAAATGATCGCTTGGATCGTCATTAGGCAAACCCCCAAACTGTACTGAATTCTGAATCATTTGGATGGTACCTGACTTAATCTCGAAACTGTTTGCTTGAATTGCGGGCCTTTGAATGCTCAATTGTATTTCCATAACAAGCAGCATAGCATAATCCCTTAGCGATTTCTATTCTTCTTCAGCCATAGTTTCTTGATTATTTACTTCTTGACAATGTTTTTTGCAAGTTTTGGAGCCTTCTTTCAATTTCGTCTTCGTACGGTAGTAGCTCCTGACCTATAGATTGTGTTTGCATACAAAATTCAAGAGTGCTTGTGAAAATAATTAAAACAGAAAATTAAATAAGTTTAAACTAAGATCAAATTGATTGAAATTAATATTGAAATAATTACTAGAATAAGTCCCTAGCAATGGTACGAAAAACTTGTTGTCCAAATTTGATATTAACAATTTACGTGCAAGTATACACGATCAAAAAGTAATAAAGTGATGAGTAGAGCATCGTTCTCACGGAGAATTATTGCTAATAATTTCAAAGGACTAACTTTATATCAATTCGATTTTATTTAAACAATTGGAATTAAACTATGAATTTACTAATTTAAAACTAAATCTAAACTTAATAATCAAGGGTTGAATTTACCAGATAAAAGAACTTAAGATTACAACTTCCCCTAATACTTCGTATAAATCTTTCTAACTCTCTTTCCGGTCAATGAATCAAAATAAGTTGTTAACTGAGAACTCAAAGTTATTTATCAAACCTTTTCTGATAGTTAGATAAAATTATCTCTCCCAATTAAATTACTATATTTCTATGCAAAATAATTTGGAATAGATTCAGTAAGTTTAAACTCTCATAAAAGTTACACACGGCATATAGGTATATTCGTATCCTATACACAAATCCAGCTATTCAATCCGAAGAAGAATTAACCAGATGCATGTCATCATATTTCGATCTAAACCTAGAATTCATCTTCCAATTTCATCTAGGTTATCAAATTAATTATTGGCCACACAATCTTATATTAAGTACAAAATATGACAAACAACTCATATTATATAGACTAGAAACCAGAGTAGATCAATTTAACTAAACATTAGGTTCCGTTGTAATCTTAATAAAAATTTAGTTCATAATATAATTGAAAAACATCATTCTAAAATTAAACAAACATCTCAGAAAATCAAGAAGTAAAAGGAAGAGAAAAGAATGAAAACTTAGTTACAATCTTAACTTTCTCTCTAGCCTTCAAATCCAAACTTCTTCATGTTGCTTCTTTCAATTCTTGTCTTCAATTTTCTTTTGATCCTTTGGTTTTTCCTATGTTAACAGCCCCCAAAATCAGTATCTCCCCTTTTCAACTCAAACCCTAGCATATATGTAGCATTAGGGTTCAATTTTGGGTCAAAAATAAGTCAGAATTTGCGTCCAGAGCCAACACAAGCACCTAGGCACTGGAATTGCGCTAGAAAGGCGTTGTCTGGGCAGAATGTGGGTGCCTATGTGCTGGAAAGGAGCTGACCCTTTTAATATGTATAAAATATGTATTAGAAAACTTGCAATTTCATCAAGTTAAAATTACTCAATTCGTAGGTATAAAATCCACTCATTACATATATCTTTTAAATATGGCAGGAGCATTACACATTTGAAAAGGGATCATTTTAAATGCAAGAGTACCAAATGGACATGTAAAGGTATTTTCCCTGGATCATCTAGTGCAATTTCAAGTTGGTTGTACCTAGAGTACCCATTCAAGAAATAATAAAAAGCAGGACCATCAAGCCTTTCTAAAACTAGATCAAGAAAAGGTAATGGAAAGTGGTCTTTTCTAGGGACAAAATTGAGTTTACGGTAGTAGATACACATATGCCAACTAGTGACAGTAGGAGTTGGGACTAACTCAATGTCATTATTCTTAACTACCATGTTACCAAACTTTTTAGGTACTACTTGGTTCGAGCTTACCCATTTGCTATCAAAGATGGTGTAAATGATACCCGTATCTAACAATTTAAGAACTTCAGCCCTTACAACTTCCTTTATATGTGGATTTAACATTGTTGAGGTTGACGAGAGGGTTTTGAGTCCTGCTCCAAGTATATACAATGAGTAAAGGCAAGAGGACTTATTCCCTTGAGATCAACTATGGTCCATCCAATTGCATTTCAATGTCTTTTAAGGATTTTCATTAATTTCAATTCTTGTGTCTTATACAATTTAGTGGAAATCATCGCTAGATAAGTTTTTTCGTCTCCCAAGAAGACATTTTAGGTCAGTCAAAAGAGGTTTTAACTCAAGTTTAGGTGTTATGACACTTGATGGGATAGGCTTTGTGTCACTTGGGGATAGTTCCTCAAACTTTTGGGACCCATGTCCACACAAAAGAAATATTTACAATATACTCGGCAGAATTTACAGACTCGCTATCTAACAAAGACTTGAACTCCAACAACAATTTATTATATGCATGTGAGTACAACTCATTTCACATAAATGCATCATTAAACAACTCTTTAGTAAATGTCTCGACGTAATTGACTTCATGCATGTCTTCTTCTTCCCCTAGATGTTTAGCAATCCTAAAAATGTTTAGTTCCAAGGTCATGTTATCGAAAGATAGTTTCATGACCCCATTCTTGTAATTAATCAAAGCATTAGAAGTGGCAAGAAAAGGTCGACCTAAAATGAGTGGAATTTGAGTACTAGTGTGTATGATAGGTGATGTGAATCCCAATCGACTTGCTTTGAGACCCAACAACAATATTGGAAATATAACCCAAGAAAGCCAAACTCAGGTATATGGATGGAGAATCTAGACCCATTGAGAACTCGTTTCAAAAACCTAGATTATATTAAAATCTAGACCCATTGAAGAACCCATCTTACAAGGAGGAACACCACAAATGTTGTGATTTACCTTTGATAAGTTCAGAAGTTCAATAAAGAACAAGAGGAGTAAACTCAACTCTACACACAAATAAAACTCAATATATTGTCTCTCCCCTTGAAGTGGTTGGTTACATCCTTTAAATACCCTTCCCAAAACATTAAAAAACCCTAGATTAAAATTTGTGACCCTTTCTCTCAAAAATGCCCTTGAGTGAATAGCGTCGTGGTACTGTAGCATGAATAGTGTCATGCTACAGTAACTTCTAAAACCCTAGTTGAAATAAAATAATAACTTTCCTAATAAGCCCTTGGCCAAAACACAAGGCCTTCCCAAAAACCCTAATTCATAAGAAATAAGGCATATGTAGGCCAAGCATCCTCAAACCCACTTATTCTAAACTAATAATAAAAATCCTTTAAACAAATTGAAAGCCTTAAGAATAAAAGGCCCTATCTCTAAGTCATGTCTTCATTTCTTCCATAGCTTGGATCAAGTGGATCAAAATTGGTTCTCCTTCTTTTGAGCCCATCTTTTGTGTTGGGCTCTTCCTAGCTTCATCACAAGTGGATTGTCCTTGCATTGCATCCTTGAACTTCTTGGCTCTTGATCTTGTAATTGGCCCTCTAGAACTTGCAAATGATCTTTAAGAGTAGGCCCACCTTGCTTCTTCTCATCATTCCCCCTTTCCTTAAAAGATTTGTCCTCGAATCTTCACCTTGCAAATTTCTAATCGCTGCTTCTTGTTGATCAATCCTATCCCTCACTTCCCCCAACACCAAGTTCAACAGCTCAAATTGTTGTTGCATGTCCTGCAACATAAAGAATTGGTTATCGGTCATCCCCCTTGGGGATGAGCCACTTTGGTGAGACATTGCAATGTACTGCACAAAAAGAATGTTAGTGGTAAAATAAAACCTCGAACACCCTCTTACTTGTTTACACTCAAATAATGACACTCCGCTTGTGTTTCACTCTTAATTGGCTTTTTCCCGATAATAGTCTCACACTCTCTTGCCTTTTACCTCAAGAGTTTTCCCACTCAAGTGGTTTAAGAACTAATTGAACTCAGTGAAGACAATGCAACCTTGTTCAATCCCAACTAGTAATTAGGCCCATAAAATAAGAAAAACAAGAATAAGAACAAGAACAGGAAACATGGAAAGAACAGGAACAAGAGAAACACGAAAGGAATAAAAAATACAAGAGAATCAAGAAAATTATGTGAATGATAGAGTAATTATAAGACAAGATAGCAACTATAATGATGTATGTAGCCCCATTGATGATAAGGCTCAAACAAAAAAAATTATTTTCAGATTTTCTCCTCTATTGTTGTTGTTTTTTTTTTTTTTCTCTTTTCTCTTTTTTTTTTGGACGAATTTTTTTTTTACCAAGTTGATCACAAACTAAATAATAAACAATTGACAAAACCCTAACAATAATTCAAACCCTAGAACAATAAAATTTTTGGTAGACACACAAAACCCTAAGGATGTCAGAAGCTTTTTTTTTTTGTAACCCTAGAACAAGGAAGCCCTAGAATCAAATATGCAAGAAATAAAAGGATAGAATAAGACCTGATTGGAAACCTTGCTTTGATACCAAAGGACGTGAACCCAAATCGACTTGCTTTGAGACCCAATGATATGAACCCACAAACGAATTCAAGAACCCATGGATAAATTAATTGAAGACTCCCCAAGAAATTTCACAAATCAGATTATAAGAATCAAGAACCCTAGACCCAATGTTTGCAAGAAACAAGAACTCAAGGTTAAAAGTTCACAAGAAAGACGCCACACTCAAGATTGAGTGATAAGTTGATTAATGCCACAAGAAAGATTAATTCTTGATAAGTTCTTCAAATATTTCTTGGAAGAACAATAAGGTAGAAACCTCACAATACTCATAAAAATATTCTGTCTTTTACAATGCTTTGAATGCCTATTTATAGGCTGGTTATTACAAAGAAAACTTCCTAAAATAGCTTATCCTATTTAAGAAATATCTCTTACTTGATGGTGAAGAAATATCTCTTACTTGTGGGTAAATAAATATCTCTTATTTGCTGGTAAAGAAATAGCTCTTGCTTTCCCAAACACTTACTTTCCTAAAAGAGAAAAACACAATCAGCCCTTTAATATGCTGATCACATGCCTTATTAAACTAGGAAAGTCTTTCTTTCCTAAAAAGAATAACTCACACGCCTAAATAGATAAGGAAAGTCTTACAATCAGACCAATTTTAATGCATACCAATTTTAAAGTTAGCCTTTGTCGGAATCTTTTAGAACTTGAATCATGCTGATGGATCTTTGTTGCCCAAGTGGATCATGCGCCATGCTTGAACTTCCACAATCAGCCCATATGTCTTGAATCAGCCCATTCAATGCTTCCTTCATCCTTTTTGCTCTTGCCCGAGTCATAGGACCTCCATTTATGCTCAACGGATCAAATTACATTGCATCATTCCCCCTCTCTTCAGAAGGATATGTTGTCAAATCTTCGTCATCTACAATAAAATGAGAAAGATCAGTAACATTAAAAGTAGCACTAACACTATACTCACCAGGAAGATCTAGTTTATTCGTGCCACCACTTGAAAAGGCTCATCTCCCCTAGGGTGCAACTTAGAATGCCTGTGTGCGGGAAAGCGCTCCTTTTGCATATGCACCCAAACTCAATATCCAGGCTCAAAGACGACCTTCTTACGACCCTAATTAGCTTGAGTAGCATATTGCTTCGTTCGCCTCTCAATGTGCAATCTAACTTTCTCATGCATTTGTTTCACCAATTTAGCCTTTCGTTCTCCATCTAAATTAGCACACCCATCAACAAGTAAAGGCATCAAATCTAATGGAGTTAAAGGATTAAAACCATAGACAATTTCAAATGGGGAATAATTAGTAGTAGAATGCACACTACGATTATAAGCAAATTCGACATGCGGCAAACAATCCTCCCAAGTTTTAAATTCTTACCAATGACATCACGCAATAATGTAGAAAGAGTACGATTAGTTACCTCGGTTTGGCCATCAGTTTGTGGATGGCAAGTAGTAGAAAAGAGTAATTTAGTACCAAAAGCTTACCCCCACAAGGTCTTCCAGAAATAGCTCAAAAACTTAGCATCACGATGCTCTGAGGCACTCCATGTAAACGCACCACCTCTCTAAAGAACAAATCAGCTACATTGCTAGCATCATCGGCCTTATGACATGCAATGAAATGTGCCATCTTTGAAAATCTATCAGTAACAACAAACACAGAATCCAATTCCCGTTTTGTCCTAGGTAATCCTAACACAAAGTCCATGGAGATATCTACCCAAGGTGAACTAGGTATAGGTAAGGGATTGTACAAACCATGGGGCTGAACCTTAGACTTAATCTTTTTTCAAGCAACACATTTCTCACAAATTTGCTCAACATCCCGTTTCATATGTGGCCAGAAAAATTGTTCAACTAACACATCTAAGGTTTCCCTAAAACTAAAGTGTCCCATTAAACCATCCCTTGTGCTTCTCTAACTAATAACTCACGCATTGAACAATTAGGCACACACAATCGATTCTCTCGAAACAAGAACCCATCATGCCTATAAAACATACTAAAACCCGAACTCTCACAATCATCAAACACACTAGCAAAGTCAGAATTAATAGCATATAAATCCTTAATGTACTCGAAACCAAGCAACTTTGCATTTAAAATGGAAACTAAAGCATACCTTTGAGATAAAGCATCAACAACCACATTCTCTTTCCCCATCTTGTATTTGATAACGTAAGGGAAGGTCTCAATAAATTTTCAACCCATTTAGCATGACGTTTATTCAGCTTAACCTTGACCTTTCAAATGTTTCAAAGACTCATGATCAGTGTGGATGACAAACTCCTCGGGCCAATGATAATGTTGCCAAGTCTCTAACGCCCTCACCAATGCATAAAGATCCTTATCATAAGTCGGGTAATTCAAGGCAACCCCATTTAGCTTCTCACTAAAATAAGCTAAAGGACGACCTCCTTGCATTAAAACAGCTCCAATTCCAATACCTGAGGCATCACACTCAACTGCAAAAGTTTGAGAAAAGTTAGGCAAAGCAAGTAAAGGTGTAGAACTAAGTTTTTCTTTAATCAAATTAAACGCAACTTCCTGGTCCCTTCCCCATTTCAAACCTATGCTTTTCGTAACGATCTGACTAGTGCAAAATGAACATTTCTTGAGGTCAGCAAATAAGTGAGCATCACGCAAAGAACATAACACAAGCCTCAAATGTTCAACATGCTCATCTAAGCTCTTACTGTAAATCAAGATATCATCGAAATAAACGACAATTAATTTACCAATAGAAGCACGCAATACATGGTTCATTAAATTCATAAACATACTAGGTGCATTGGTTAAACAAAAATGCATTAACAGCCATTCAAATAAACAATATTTAGTCTTAAATGTCGTTTTCCATTCATCACCTTCTCTCATCCTAATTTGATGATAACAAGATTTCAAATCAATTTTACTAAACAAACAAGCGCCTTGCAATTCATCTAACATGTCATCAAGTCTAGGAATGGGATGACGATACTTTACCGTTATTTTATTCATGGCGCAGCAATCGGTGCATATCCTCCAAGTCCCAGCCTTCTTAGGCACAAGTAACACTGGAACTGCACAAGGACTCAAGCTCTCCCTTACATGACCCTTCGACATCAGCTCCTTAACTTGCCTTTGAAGCTTCTTCGTCTCCTCAGGATTACTCCTGTAAGGTGGACAATTAGGAATCATTGCACCAGGAATGAAATCAATCTGATGTTCAATCCCATTAATTGGTGGCAAGCCATTTGGGATGTCCTCGAGAAAAACATCACTGAACTTCTGCAAAAGAGAATCAACAACACTAGGCATAATAGGGTTAAGCTCATTTGTATTCAAAAAGGCCTCCTTGTACATAAGTACAATCATCAACTGGCCGAAATAAATAGCTCCCTTAACCTCTCATTCTTCTGCATAGAAACTCACATTTTTCCTCCCTTGCTTGTGTGAACTCTCACTCTTTTCACACCTTGAAGATTCAGCAGCCTTTGTTTTTTTCCTCATTTTTTTCACTTTCACTCTATTTTCCTCTTTTTTTTTTTCATTATCACTCTCTTTTCTTCCGTCAAACTCACTTTTTAATTCATTTGATCATCATGCACTTGCATAGGTGTCAACGGTACTAGTGTTACAGGTTTGCCATGCATTACAAAAGAATACCTATTCTATATCCATCATGCATAACTTGCCTATCAAATTGCCAAGGACGTCCCAAAAGCAAATGACCAGCATGCATTGGGACTACATCACACAAAACCTCATCAACATAACGCCCAATGGAGAGTGAAACTAATACCTGCCTATTCACCTTAACCTCCCCACATTCATTCAACCATTGCAACTTATAAGGAGTAGGGTGCTTAATAGTTGGCAAATTAAGTTTCCCAACTAATAAGGTACTAGCAACATTAGTACAACTCCCACCATCAATGATAACACTACATACCTTATTGTTGATATGGCAGTGAGTTTGACAGATGTTGTCATAGTGTGCCTTGTTGTCCTCTTCCTTCACTTGTCCATTCAAGGCATGCCTCGTGACCAAAATTTCACCCTCAACTGGATATTCCTTTCCGTCACTCACCTTACTCTCCACATTGTCATCAGATTCACTTTCAGTTTCAAATTCACCATTATCCCTCAAAAGCATAGCATGTTTATTTGGACATTGGGATGCAATGTGTCCCCTGCCCAAACACTTAAAGCATTATATATCTCTATTTCTAGAAGTTTGAGAATCAGATTTACCTCGCTCCTTGCTAACCACTAGGTCTTTGCCTTTGTTGGAAGCTTCAACTTTACCCTTATAATCTAATTTCTCTTCGTTCTTGCTCCAACTAGAATTCGGTTTCCAAGAAGATGAAGAACCTGAATTCTACCCAAACCGAGTAGAACCATTCCGTTTGAGTTACCTCTCAACTTTCATTGCCATGTGTAGCATATCCTCCTTCTCCACATAATGCTACAACTCAACTACATTTTGAATATCTCAGTTCAAACCATGCCAAAATTGTGCCATGGTCGCCTCTCGGTCCTCCTCTACATTAGCCCGAATCATGGCAAACTCCATCTCCTTATAATACTCCTCAACACCCCTGGACCCCTGAGTCAACCCTTGCAACCTCTGCAACAAGTCCCTATAATAATGAGAAGGGACAAACCTCTTTCTCATGATATTCTTCGTCTCATCCCAAGTACCAACTGGATGCTCTCTATTCGTCCTCTTATTCAACACTAATTGGTCCCACCATACTACCGCATAATCAGTAAACTCCACCGCAACTAGTTTCACCTTCTTCTCCTCTAAATAGTCATGGCAATCAAACACCAAATCCACCTTCTTTTTCCACTCTAAATAAACCTCTGGATCATTCTTGCCTTGAAAGGCTCAAATTTTCATCTTAATGCTACCCAAATTCCCATCTCTCCGATAAACAGCTCTAACACCTCTACAACCACCTCTGCCACCTATACAAACTCTACCATGGTCAAACCCAATCAATGTCACCAAGATCCCCTTGTCATCATCGATATTGTTTTGATGACGCCTATTCTGCCTCTTCTCAACCGGTGCCTCACGCCTTTCATGTCCATCATTTCTACTTCCCTCATTCGTTCTTAACTCATTAATCGCATTCCACTACTCCTCCAACTGATTTCTCATGTCATCAAATCTGGTATTCATACGTTCGAATTGTTGTTCCATAGCCCGAAGTGTGAATAGCACATCAGTACCACCCTCCTCAACTACTCCTTTATCCTTGGAAGTCATGATTTATAACCTGCAAAAGAATGTTAGAAATAGCCTTACAAACACTCCCTCACGTGTTTCACTCATTTCAATGTCACTCAACCCTCGTGTTTACACTCTTATGGGCTTTTTCTTAAAATAAGCTCACACACTCAGCCTTTTACCACTCAAATGTTTTACCTTTGTCGTTCTTTCGTAAACTACTCAAAACTCAACCAAAAACCAACCGTTCCCACAACGCACAACAACTTAACAAAATAAGACACAAATATCGAAGGAAGGACCAGAATTACCAATGAAAAAATAGAGAATAACAACGATAACACAAAAAGGAAACAAAGAAATACAATGAAGCAAAGAAAATGAATTCGGTGAAAACTAAGCGAAACAACGATTCGAAAGCAACAAATGGATCAAGAAAGGAGTTAAATCAAATAGGATGAACAGTTTTGGGATAACAAATGCGTGAATGATCAGAATAAGTAACTTTTGACTATTTTTGTACAAATCTCAACACAAATCTGCCCCAAAGCAAACTGATTAGCCTCAATTCAATTCTTTCTTCTTTTTGTTTTCTCCTTTTTTCTTCTTCTTCTCTCTGTTTTTTTTTATTTTTTTGATATCAGATCAAAAAAAAGAGGCAACCTATGCGTAATTGGGCAGCAGACTTCACAATCGATTCACAAGCAACTTATGTATTCAATTCTGCCCTTTTTATGCAACCCTAATTGATATTAAAGTTATAGAAAAGAAAAACTAAAACTCTAGCAGCAAGCCACGCCCCAAACCAAAAAAACAGCTGCAATGAACAGTCATGATGAACAGTGCACGATGAATTTTTTTTTAAATAGACGCGCATAAAACAAAGATAATCAATCTAATTTGAGAAGACAAACCCGAGTGCTTTGATACCAACTGATACGAACCCACAAACAAATTCAAGAACCGATGGATAAATTGATTAAGACTCCCCAAGAAAGTTCACAAATCAGATTATAAGAATCAAGAACCCAAGGTTAAAAGCTCACGGGAAAGACGCCACATTCAAGATTGAGCGATAAGTCGATGAATACCACAAGAAAGATTAATTCTTAATAAGTTCTTGAAATAGTTCTTGGAAGAACAATAAGGTAGAAACCTCACAATACCCAAAAAAATATTCTATCTTTTACAATGCTTTAAATGCTTATTTATAGGCTGGTTATTACAAAGAAAACTTCCTAAAATAGCTTATCCTATTTAAAAAATATCTCTTATTTGCTGGTGAAGAAATATCTCTTACTTGTGGGTAAAGAAATATCTCTTACTTACTGGTAAAGAAATAGCTCTTGCTTTCCAAAACTCTTACTTTCTTAAAAGAGAAAAACACAATCAACCATTTAATATGCTGATCACATGCCTTATTAAACTAGGAAAGTCTTTCTTTCCTAAAAAAGAATAACTCACATGCCTAAATAGATAAGGAAAGTCTTACAATCAGACCAATTTTAACACATGCAAATTTTAAAGTTTGCCTTTGCTAAAATTTTCTAGAACTTGAATCATGTTGATGGATCTTTATTGCCCAAGTGGATCATGCTCCATGCTTGAACTTCCACCATCAGCCCATATGTCTTGAATCAGCCCGTTCAATGCTTCCTTCGTCCTTTTTGCTCTTGCCTGAGTCATAGAACCTCCATTTATGCTCAATGAATCAAATTGCATTGCATCACCCATCAACAATATTGGAAATACAACCAAAGAAAGCCAAACTCAAGTCTATGGATAGAGAATCTAGACCCATTGAGAACTCATTTCAAGAACCTAGATTATATAAAAATCTAGACCGGTTGAAGAACCCGTCTCAAGAACCCAAATTACAAGGAGGAACGTCACAAAGGTTGTGAGTTACCTTTGATAAGTTCAGAAGTTCAGTCAAGAACAAGAGGAGTAAACTCAACTCAACTCACAATTAAAACTCAATATATTGTCTCTCCCCTTGAAGTGGCTGGTTACGTCCTTTAAATACCCTTCCCAAAATATGATAAAATCCTAGACTAAAATTTGTGACCCCTTCCTCTCAAAAATGCCCTTCAGTGAATAGTGTCGTGGTCTGTAGATGAATAGTGTTATGCTAGAGTAACTTCTAAAACCCTAGTTCAAATAAAATACTAAATTTCCTAATAAGCCCTTGGCCAAAATACAAGGCCTTCCCAAAAACCCTAATTCATAAGGAATAAGACATATGTGGGCCAAGCATCCTCAAACCCACTTATTCTAAACTAGTAATACAAATCCTTTAAATAAATTGAAAGCCTTAAGAATAAAAGGCCCTATCTCTAAGTCATGTTTTCATGTCTTCCACCGCCTGGATCAAGTGGATCAAAATTGGTTCTTCTTTTCAGCCCATCTTGAGTGTCGGGCTCTTTCAAGCTTCATCCCAAGTGGATTGCACAAATGCTTGCATTGCTTCCTTGATGTTACTTGGTCTTGATCTTGTAATTGGCCTTCTAGAACTTGAAAATTATCTTTAAGAGTAGGCCCACCTTGGTTCTCATCAATAGGTTGGGTGTCCAGAACAATAAAATCAATAGGAGAATAGAATTTGTCAACCTGGACAAGTAAATCCTTTGATGGACGGTCAGCTAGTTACAAAGTGATGCTTGTTGGCTTTAATTCGCCTAAACCTAGCTACTTGTAAACAATGTATGAAAGTAGATTGACATTTGCCCAAGATCAAGCAAAGCTTATTCAATCTTGTAATTCCCTATGATGCATGAGACAGCGAGAAATTCAGATCTTTGTACTTAGAAGGGAACTTATGCTACATAATAGCACTAATTTGTTTTGTGAGGAATGGCCGCTTTTGTACATTGATCTTTCTTTTTATAGTGCATAGGTCATTCAAAAATTTGGCATACGAGGGGACTTGTTTGATGGCATCCAATAGGGGGATATTGATCTGCACTTGTTTGAAGAGTTCAAAAATTTCTGGATGGTTGTTCAATGCTTATAGATTTTTGACTCTTTGGGGGAAAGGTAATGGAATTGGGCATGGTGTTTCCTTCTCCCCATTGAACATATTGTCATCATCAGACTATAATGTAGACTCGACAATTGGTTCATGTAATTTGGGTGCAATGGTATTGTCTATCATCTTACCAGTTCTGTGTATGGTAATTTCTTGAACATGATTAGGTTTAGTCTCGGAAGTAGAAGAGGTGTTAGCTTGAAATTGACCCTGGGGTGGCTTAGGTTGAGAGGGGAACTTGCTCTTCTGGGATATGCTGAATGTTCCTCCAACAAATATTTGGGTGGTTCTACCACCTTGGATTATAATTATCAAAATAGGAATTGGAATATGGCTTGTTGACAGATGAGATTGCATTGTTTTGTTTCAATAAGACCTCTGTGAAAGCTAGAATGGTTGGGCACTCCCCTGTGGACATCATTTCAAAGCATAAATTCCACACTCTTGTTCTAGTAGAGAAACACATGACACTTTCTTTGCTTTTTGCTCTCAAATGATACAAGTTTATGATACAAGTCATCATCTCCTTTTAATGCAAATTTCCCCCAATGAAATGTTCTCAACTTAGACTCTAACTATGGATATGCGGAGACCCACATTTGTGTACTCTTAGCATGACTATCAAAATAGTCAAAAATATTTTCAGGATTTTGCCAAAAAATTATCCTTGAGACATCATCTCAACAAACAGTTTCAAGGAACTGGGAAGAACATTGTAGAAAAAACCATTCACCCACCAGTTCTCAAAACCATGGTGTGGCCAATCTTGGAGTAGATCCTTGAATCTCTCCCAACATTCACAAAAGGTTTCCCCCTCTCGGATTGAAAAATTCATCATTTGATGCCTTGGAGCATTAGTTCAATGGAGAGGAAAAAATTACTTGAAACAATCTTCGTGCAAGGCTTACCAATTAGCAATGGACAAGAGCTTTAAGGAAGTGAGCCATAACTTAGCTTTATCTGTTAATGAAAAAGGAAAAAGCTTTAGTTTAGCTACTTTAGAATTATCCTAGAAATTTCCGCACACTTAATCAAATTCTTTTATATGAAGTATGGATTTTCCAAATCAAGCCCATGGAATTGTGATAAAATTTGTATGGAACCTGATTTGATGTTATAGTTACCAGCATTTCTAGGTAGTGTAAAGCACAAGGGATGCAAGAATTTGCTTAGTGTTCTTCCAACATATTCGGTGCATTTACCTCCTTTTTTCTTTCATTGTTGGTCATGCTCCAATCAACTAAATTTGTAATCGATCAAGGTGTTGAAGGACTCAGCTAATTTACAAATCAAATTGATTCATTTCGAAAATCTTGTCAGAGAGGGGTTTCACCAGACATAAAAAGAAATCAAAACAAAAAAATGTATAAAATACAAATGAAATATACAAAAGAGTAAAGGTATCTTCAGTTTAATTCAAAACACCTTAGTTCCCCGGCAACGACACTAAAAACTTGACTTGATCCAAAATGTGTACACCCAAGTTTATGCGATCAAGTTGTAGTAATGAACCGGTTAAGAATGAGATCGTATCTACAGGGAACTAGTGTTGGGCTTTGAAGTTTAGATCAATATAGAGAAAAATAAGAAAAACTTGAAATGACTCCTGTGATGGTGGATATTTTCTAGACAAAATGTAAGTTTCTTAAGTAGGAAAAACTACTCCTTAATAAGGGATCCATGTATGCTTGTATGTATTTTTGTAATACTATGCAACTATGTGGCTTAGTTAACTCCCACGTCAATCACAGGTTAACCGGATGATATCTCCATGAACAATAAGTAATGTTTTGGTGATTGAATATAAAAACTATAAAAATCAAGCTTCAATACTTATAGGGAATTAATGAGTATTGTTTATACCAAGGTCTAAGTTGTTAATAAACAGTCAAACTGCTTAAACAAAGTATAGAACTTTGCAAAATCATTCAATCAACCAAAGCAAGGGAAAAATAAAGCATTAAAGGATAAAGAGATGTTGCATAAATGGAACAATAGAGTAAAAGAAGACTACTCACTCTTCATTACCATGGCAAAGCAAGAAGATGAGTAAGAAAAATAGAGAGGACATGAATTCCTAAGAAAAAAAGTCCACTTCCACAAATCATTGTTGAGCAGAGGCATTTGAATGGTAATATGGCCGTTCAAACTCCTCTCACCTTCCGTAGAAGGGGTTCAATCTGTCTCTCTGTCTGCATACTAGAGGCTATTTGTATGGATTTTGTTGACTTTGCAGAGGCGTTCAAATGCTATAAGAGGCGTTCGAACGCTATGCCTCCAAAATGACTCATTGTCTGATTTTGTTAGATTTACATTTGACTTTTGATGGGGCTATTCGAATGGTAGAATGGGCATTTGTGTCACACCCTAACTTGACCCCTGCATGTAACAGGTTTTACTTCGTCCTGCGAAAAATTTTATCGACTTAAATGAACAACAACGTATCATAGCGAAATAACGCACAACATACAAACTACAGACTTCTGTAATAACATAACATGTCATACGTACCCTAATCAAACTATTACATATTACAAGTCAAGTACATACATCATACACATAAATCTTCAATTTTATTCAAGCCACATGCTTCGAATATATTCCCTAAAATATACAGGTTCCCTGGTAACCCACTATATACAGATCTGAATAGGGGAAAGTAACTGACGGTGAGCATCAACAACTCAATAGAGCAACTCAATTTTCAAGCAAACGAGTTTAAAAATACGTAGTTTAGCAAGATTGGGCAAAAGGGAAATGAGCATTTGTTATACATATATGGGTAAAAATGACATTTCATGTAAACAGAATCATTTAACTAAAAGCTAAATCGTAAAAATGAGTTTAGAAACATCTTGTACAGTGCTACACTAGTGAGCATTCATTCAAATAGACCATTTAGGGTCGATATGAACATACGATCTAACCATATGAGGGAATTGCACCCTAAGGAAGATACTGATGCGAACCCTGAAACGAATTCAAGAACCCACATGCAAATTGATTAAAGAATCTCTAAGAAGTTCACAAATCAGATTATAAAAACCAAGTACCCTAGACCTAATGTTTTCAAGAAACAAGTACCCAAGGTTAAAAGTTCAAGAAAAAGATGCCACACTCAAGATTGAGCGATAGGTCGATGAATGCCACAAGAAAGATTGATTCTTGATAAGTTTTTGAAATAGTTCTTGAAAGAACAATGGTTCAGTAACTAAATCTCTTGAAGTTGTGTTATGATTTGCATCAAACAATAAGGTAGAAAACCACACAATACTCATAAAAAATGATATTCTATATTTTACTAGGTCTTATGTGTGTATATAAAGCCCTAAAACTCGCCAAAACCAGCCAACAACCTAATTCCTAATTTTTTGTTAAGTTGTCTTAATCCAAATAAGAAAGGAAACAAATCCTAATAGAAGTTTATATTTTTACAATCCAAACCCAAATAGGAATAACTAAAGTTGGGCTTAAAACATGTAATCAACACAAAATCCATAAATAACCTAAATCAACCCATACAGCCACTTAATCAGGTTTGTTGGACTTGAATAACATTAAAATAAACTTGAGGCATACTTGAGGCATTTCCCCCTTAAAGCCCACGCATGCCATGCTAGAAAAGCCTCCAAATGCACTCTCCATGCTTGAACTTGCACAATCAGCCCATATATCTTGAATCAGCCTGTTCAATGCTTCCATCATCCTGTTTGCTTTCGCCCAAGTCATTGGACCTCCATTTATGCTCAACGGATCAGATTGCATTGCATCATTCCCCCTCTCCTCAAAAGGATTTGTCCTCGAATCTTTGTCATCTGCAATAAAAGGAGAAAGATCAGTAACATCAAAATAAACGACAACAAATTTACCAATAAAAGCATGCAAACACATGGTTTATTAAATGTATAAACGTACTAGGTGCATTGGTTAAGCCAAAAGGCATTACCAGCCATTCATATAAATCATATTTAGTCTTAAATGCCATTTTCCATTCATCACCCTCTCTCATCCTAATTTGACGATAACCAAATTTCAGATCAATCTTAATAAACAAACAAGCGCCATGCAATTCATCTAACATTTCATCAAATTTAGGAATGGGATGATGATACTTTACTATTATTTTGTTCATGGTGCGACAATCGATGCACATCCTCCAAGACCCATCCTTTTTTGGCACAAGAAACACTGGAACTGCACATGGACTCATGCTCTCCCTCACATGACCCCTTCGTCATCAGCTCCTCAACTTGCCTTTGAAGCTCCTTCGTCTCCTCAGGATTACTCCTATAAGCTGGATGATTGGGAATCGTTGCACCAGGAATGAAATCAATCTGGTGTTCAATCCCTCTGACCGGTGGCAAGCCATTTGGAATCTCCTTGGAAAAAACATCACCGAACTCCTGGAAAAGAGAATCAACAACACTAGGGAAAGTAGGGTTAAGCTCGTTAGTATTCAAAAAGGCCTCCTTGTAAATAAGTACAATCATCGGCTGCCTGGAATAAAGAGCTCCCTTAACCTCGCGTTCCTCTGCATAGAAACTCACATTTTCCCTCCCTTACTTTTGTAAACTCTCACTCTTTTCACTCTTTGAAGATTCAGTAGCCTCTCTTTTTTTCCCACTTTCACACAATTCCCTCTTTCTTTTCATTCTCACTCTCTTTCCTGCCCTCAAACTCACTTTTTAACCTCATTTGATCATCATACACCTGTCTAGGTGTTAACGGTACTAGTGTTACAAGTTTGTCCTGCATTGGAAAAGAATATCTATTTTGATATCCATCATGCATAACTCGCCTATCAAACTGCCAAGGACGTCCCAAAAGCAAATGACCAGCATACATTGAGACTACATCACACAAAACCTCATCAACATAGTGCCCATTGGAAAATGAAACTAATACATGCCTATTCACCTTAACCTCCTCACATTCATTCAAGCACAACAACTTATAAGGAGAAGGGTGTTTAATAGTAGGCAAATTAAGTTTCTCATCTAATACAGTACTAGCAACATTAGCACAACTCCCACCATCAATGATAACACTACAAACCTTATTGTTGATATGGCAGTGAGTATGAAAGATGTTGTCAGGTTGTGCTTCATTGTCCTCCTGCTTCACTTGTGCATTCAAGGCACGCCTCGTGACCAAAATTTCACCCTCAACTGGATATTCCTCTCCTTCACTCTCCTTACTCTCAACATTGTGATCAGATTCACTTTCAATTTCAAAATCACCATTACCTCTCAAAATCATAGCATATTTATTTGGACATTGAGATGCAATGTGCCCCTTGCCCAAACATTTAAAGCACTTTATATCTCTATTTCTAGAAGTTTGAGAATCAGATTTACCTCGCTCCTTGCTAGCCCCTAGGTGTTTGCCTTTCTTGGAAGATTCGGCCTCACCCTTAGAATCTTATTTCTCTTCCTTCTTGCTCCAACTAGAATTCTGTTTCCAAAAGATGACGATCCAGAATTCTACCCAAACCGAGTAGAACCCTTCTGTTTGAGTTGCCTCTCAACCTTCATCGCCATGTGTAGCATATCCTCCATCTCCACATAATGCTGCAAATCAACTACATTTTGAATATATCGGTTTAAACCATGAAAAGTTCGTGCCATGGTCACCTCTCGGTCCTCCTCTACATTAACCCTAATCATGGCTATCTCCATATCTTTATAATACTCCTCAACACTCTTGGACCCTTGAGTCAATCGCTGAACCTCTGAAACAAGTCCCTATAATAATGAGAAGGGACAAACTTCTTCCTTATGATACTCTTCATCTCATCCCAACTATCAATCGAAATCCCTCTATTCCTTCTCCTATTCAACACTAACTAATCCCACCATACTACCACATAATCAGTAAACTCCACTATAGCTAGTTTCACCTTTTTCTCCTCTGAATAGTCATAGCAATCAAACACTAACTCCACCTTCTTTTCCCACTCTAAGTAAACCTCTGGATCATTCTTGCCTTGAAAGGCTGGGATTTTCATCTTAATGCTACCCAAATTCTCATCTCTCCCTAAAACATCTCTAAAACCTCTACCACCTCTGCCGTGGTCAAACCCAATCAACATGGCCTGGTCATCGATGTAATCATCAAGATCCCACTAGTCATCAACGATAATGTTTTGATGATGCCTATCTTGCCTCCTCTTTAACTAGTGCCTCAAGCCTACCATGTCCATCATCTCTCCTCCCCTCATTCATTCTCAACTCATTAATCGCATTCGCCTGCTCTTCCAACTAATTTCTCATGTCATCAAACCTCGCATTCATACGTTCGAACTGTTGTTACATAGCTCGAAGTGTGAATAGCACATTAGTACCACCCCTTCCTTAGCTACTCCTTTATCCTTGGATGTCATGTTTTATATACTGCAAAAAAATGCTAGAAATAGCCTCACAAACACTCCCTCATGTGTTTCACTTGTTTTAAGGTCACTTACCCTCGTGTTTACTCTCTTATTGGCTTTTGTTCAGATAAGCTCACACACTCAGCCTTTTACCACTCAAATATTTCACCCTTGTTGTTCTTTCGCAAACTCCTCAAACTCAACCAAAAACCAACCATTCTCGCAAAGCACAACAACTTAACAAAATAAGGCACAAATGTGAAAGGAAGGACCAGAATTAACAATGAAAACAAAGAATAACAATGATAACACGAAAATGAAACTAAGAAACACAACGAAACAAGGAATACGAATTCGGCAAAAACTAAGCAAAACAATGGTTCGAAAGCAACAAATGGATCAAGAAAGGGGTTAAATCAATAAGGATGATCTGTTTTAGGATAACAGATGAGTGAATGATCAGAGTAAGTAATTTTGAGTACTTTTTTAAATCTCAACACAAATCAACCCTAAAGCAAACTGATTAGCCTCAATTTCATTATTTCTTTCTTTTTCTTTTTTTCTTCTTTCTTTTTTTTGTCCTTGTTTTTTATATTAGACCACAAAAGAGGCAAAATAGACGCAATTGGACAGCGGATTTGACAACCGATTCACAAGCAACTTATGTATTTAATTCTACCAATATTATGCAACCCTAATTGATATTAAAATTATATAAAAGAAAAACACAACTGAAACTCCAGCAGCAACAAACCCCCCAAATCTTAGCATAATACATAAAAAGAAGAGAAAGATAAAAACCCTAATTTTTTTTGGTTAAAATAGATGTGCATGAACAGAAAAAAGAAACAACAAATAGCAGCAAGAAACCCGATGCAATGCAATCTGATACGTTGAGCATAAATGGAGGTCCTATGACTCGAGCAAGAGCAAAAAGGATGACGGAAGCATTTAATGGGCTGATTCAAGACATATGGGCAGATTGTGCCAGTTCAAGCATGGAGCATGATCCACTTAGACAACAAAGATCTATCAACATGATTCAAGTTCAAGAACATTCTGGCAAAGGCTAAGCATAAAATTGGCATGTTTGAAATTGGTCTAATTGTAAGACTTTACTTATCTATTTAGGCATGTGAGTTATATTTTTAGGAAAGAAAGACTTTCCTAGTTTAATTAGGCATGTGATCAGCATAGTAAAGGGCTGATTGTGTTTTTCTCTTATAGGAAAGTAAGAGTTTGGGAAAAAGTAAGAGCTATTTCTTTACCAGCAAGTAAGAGATATTTCTTTACCCACAAATAAGAGATATTTCTTCACCAGCAAGTAAGAGACATTTCTTAAATAGGACAAGCCATATTAGGAAGTTCTCTTTGTAATAACCAACCTATAAAAAGGAGTTCAAAGCATTGTAAAAGATAGAATATTTTTATGAGTATTGTAAGGTTTCTACCTTATTGTTCTTCCAAGAACTATTTCAAGAACTTATCAAGAATTAATCTTTCTTGTGGCGTTCATTGACTTATCGCTCAATCTTGAGTGTGGCGTCTTTCTCTTGAACTTTTAACCTTGGGTTCTTGTTTCTTGCAAACATTGAGTCTAGGGTTCTTTGGTTCTTATAATCTGATTTGTGAATTATCTTAGGGAGTCTTCAATCAATTTCCCCATGGGTTCTTGAATTCGTTTGTGGGTTTGCATAAGTTGGTATCAGAGCTCTCAGGTTTGTTGTCTCAAATCCAGTTGATTATCTTTGTGTTGTGCACATATAATCTGACCAGGTTAGGGTTTCTTGCTGCTGTTTGGTGTTTCTTTTCCTATTTATGCACATCTATTTGTAAAAAAAAATTCATCGTGCACTGTTCATCATTACTGTTCATCGCGACTATTTTTTCTTGTTCTGTTTGATTTGGGCCGTGGCTTGCTACTGGAGTTTCAGTTGTTCTGTTTCTATAATTTTAATATCAATTAGGGTTGTATAATATGGGCAGAATTGAATACATAACTTGGTTGTGAATCAATAGTGAAGTCTGCTGTCTAATTACGCATTGTTTGCCTATTTTTTATGATCTGATATCAAGGAGGAAAAAAAAGAAAGAAAGAATCGAATTGAGGCTAAATCAGTTTGCTTTAGGGCTGATTTGTGTTGAGATTTGAACAAAAATAATCAAAAGTTATTTATTCTGATCATTCACGCATTTGTTATCCCAAAACAAGTCATCCTATTTGATTTAACCCTTTTCTTGATCCATTTGTTATTTTTGAATCATTGTTTTGCTTAGCTTTCGCCGAATTCGTTTTCTTTGCTTCGTTGTGTTTCTTTGTTTCATTTTTTTGTTATCGTTGTTATTCTCTATTTTTCACTGTTAATTCTGGTCCTTCCTTCGATATTTGTGTCTTATTTTGTTAAGTTGTTATGCATTGTGGGAACAGTTGGTTTTTGATTGAGTTTTGAGTATTTTATGAAAGAATGACAAAGGTGAAACATTTGAGTGGTAAAAGGCTGAGTGTATGAGCTTATCTTAAGAAAAAGCCAATAAGAGTGTAAACATGAGGGTTGAGTGACATTAAAATGAGTGAAACATGTGAGGGAGTGTTTGTGAGGCTATTTCTAACATTGTTTTGTAGGTTATAAAACATGACTTTCAAGGATAAAGGAGCAGCTGAGGAGGGTGGTACTGATGTGCTATTCACACTTTGGGCTGTGCAACAACTGTTTGAACGTATGAATATGAGATTTGATAACATGAGAAATCAGTTGGAGCAGGCGAATGCAATTAATGAGTTGAGAACGAATGAGGGAAATAGAGATGACGGATATGATAGGCGTGAGGCACCGGTTGAGAGGAGGCAGAATAGGCGTCATCAAAACAATATCAATGATGACGAGTGGGATTTGGTGATTACTTCGATGACTAGGCCATGTTGATTGAGTTTGACCATGGTAGAGGTGGTCGTGGAGGTGTTAGAGATGTTTATCGAAGAGATGGGAATTTGGGTAGTATTAAGATGACAATCTGAGACCTTCACGGCAAGAATGATCCAGAGGTTTATTTAGAGTGGGAAAAGAAGGTGGAGTTAGTGTTTGATTGCCATGACTATTCAGAGGAGAATAAGGTGAAACTAGCTTCAGTGGAGTTTACTAATTGTGCAGTAGTTTGGTGGGATCAATTAGTGTTGAATAAGAGGAGGAATAGAGAGCATCCCCTTGGGATGAGATGAAGAGTACCATGAGGAAGAGCTTTGTCCCTCCTCATTATTATAGGGACTTGTTTCAGAAGTTGCAAGGGTTGACTCAGGGGTTCAGGGGTGTTGAGGAGTATTGTAAGGAGATGGAGATAGCCAAGATTCGAGCTAATGTAGAGGAGGACCGAGCGGCGACCACGACATGATTTTTATGCGATTTGAACTGAGATATTCAAAATGTAGTTGAGTTACAACATTATGTGGAGATGGAGGATATGCTACACATGGCGATGAAGGTTGAGAGGCAACTCAAATAGAAGGGTTATACTCGGTTTGGGCAGAATTTGGGTTCTTCATTTTCTTGGAAATCGAATTCTAGTTGGAGCAAGAAGGAAGAGAAATCAGATTCTAAGGGTAAAGTTGAAGCTTCCAACAAAGGCAAAGACCTAGAGGCTAGCAAGGAGCAAGGTAAATCTGATTCTCAAACTTCTAGAAATAGAGATATAAAGTGCTTTAAGTGTTTGGGCAGGGCACATTGCATCTCAATGTTTGAATAAACGTGCTATGTTTTTCAGGGATAATGGTGATTCTGAAACTGAAAGTGAATCTGATGACGATGTGGAGAGTAAGGAGAGTGAAGGAGAAGAATATCCAGTTGAGGGCAAAATTTTGGTCACAAGGCATGCCTTGAATGCACAAATGAAGGAGGACAACGAGGCACAACCTGACAACATCTTTCATACTCACTGCCATATCAACAATAAAGTATGTAGTGTTATCATTGATGGTGGGAGCTGTACGAATGTTGCTAGTACCTTATTAGTTGAGAAACTTAATTTGCCTACGATTAAGCACCCTACTCCTTATAAGTAACAATGGTTGAATGAATGTGGGAAGGTTAAGGTGAATAGGCAGGTATTAGTTTCATTCTCCATTGGGCGTTATGTTGATGAGGTTTTGTGTGATGTAGTCCCAATGCATGCTGGTCATTGGCCTTTGGAACATCGTTCTTAGTTTGATAGGCAAGTTTTGCACAATGGATATAGATATAGATATTCTTTTGTAATGCATGGCAAACCTGTAACACTTGTACCGTTAACACCTAGACAGGTGCATGATGATCAAATGAGGTTAAAAACTGAGTTTGAGGGAAGAAAAGAGAGTGATAATGAAAAAGAAGAATAGGGAAATAGAGTGAAAGTGAAAAAAAATGAGGAAAAAACATAGAGGCTGCTGAATCTTCAAGTAGTGAAAAGAGTGAGAGTTCACAAAAGCAAGAGAGGAAAAATATGAGTTTTTATACAAAAGAACGAGAGGTTAAGGGGGCTTTTTATTCTGGGCAGCCGATGATTGTACTTATGTACAAGGAGGCCTTTTTGAATACTAACAATCTTAATCCTACTTTGCCTACTGTTGTTTATTCTCTTTTGCAAGAGTTCGGTGATGTTTTTCCCCAGGAAATCCCAAATGGCTTGCCTCCAGTTAGAGGGACTGAACATCAGATTGATTTCATTCCTGGTGACATGATTCCCAATCGTCCATCTATAGAAGTAATCCTAAGGAGACGAAGGACCTTCAAAGGTAAGTTGAGGAGCTGATGTCGAAGGGTCTTGTAAGAGAGAGCTTGAGTCCTTGTGCAGTTCCAGTGTTACTTGTGCCTAAAAAGGATGGGACTTGGAGGATGTGCACCGATTTCCGCATCGTGAATAAAATAACGGTAGAGTATCGTCATTCCATTCCTAGACTTGATGACATGTTAGATGAATTTCATGGTACTTGTTTGTTTAGTAAAATTGATCTGAAATTTTATTACCATCAAATTAGGATGAGAGAAGGTGATGAATGGAAAATGGCATTGAAGACTAAATATGGTTTATATGAATGGCTGGTAATGCCTTTTGGCTTAACCAATGCATATAGTACGTTTATGTGTTTAATGAACCATGTTTTGTGTGCTTTTATTGGTAAATTCGTTGTCATTTATTTCGATGATATCTTGATTTATAGTAAGAGCTTAGATGAGCATGTTGAACATTTGAGGCTTGTGTTATGTTTTTTGCGTAATGCTCAGTTATTTGCTAACATCAAGAAATGTTCATTTTGCACTAGTCAGATTGTTTTCTTAGGATATGTTGTTAATGCCAAGGGCATTGAGGTTGATGAGGAGAAGGTAAAGCTATTTGAGAATGGCCTACACCTAAAACCATTACTGAGGTACAGAGCTTTCATGGTCTTGTTAGTTTTTATGGAAGGTTTGTAAAAGGATTTTAGCACCATGACTGCACCATTGACTAAAATTGTTAACAAAACGTAGGTTTTAAACGGGGAAGGGACCAAGAAGTTACTTTTAATTTGATTAAAGAAAAACGTAGTTCTACACTTTTACTTGCTTTGCCAAACTTTTCTCAAACTTTTGAAGTTGAGTGTGATGCCTCAGGTATTGGAATTGGAGTTGTTTTAATGTAAAGGATGTCGTCCTTTAGCTTATTTCAGTGAAAAGCTAAATGGGGCACCCTTGAATTACCCGACTTATGATAAGAAGCTTTATGCATTGGTGAGGGCGTTAAAGACTTGGCAATATTATCTTTGGCCCAAGGAGTTTGTTATCCACACTGATCATGAGCCTTTGAAACATTCGAAAGGTCAAGGTAAGCTGAATAAATGCCATTCTAAATGGGTTGAATTCATTGAGACCTTTCCTTATGTTATCAAATACAAGATGGGAAAAGAGAATGTGGTTGCGGATGCTTTATCTCGAAGGTATGCTTTAGTTTCCACTTTAAATGCAAAGTTGCTTGGTTTTGAGTACATTAAGGATTTCTATGCTATTGATTATGACTTTGCTAATGTGTTTGATGCTTATGAGAGTTCGGGTTTTCGTAAGTTTTATAGACATGATGGGTTCTTGTTTCGAGAGAATCGATTGTGTGTGCCTAATTGTTTGATGCGTGAGTTATTAGTTAGAGAAGCACACGGGGGGTGGTTTAATGGGACACTTTGGTGTTAGGAAAACCTTAGATGTGTTAGTTGAACACTTTTTTCTGGTCACATATGAAATGGGATGTTGAGCGAATTTGTGAGAAATGTGTTGCTTGTAAAAAAGCTAAGTCTAAGGTTCAGCCCCATGGTTTGTATAATCCCTTACCTATACCTAGTTCACCTTGGGTAGATATCTCCATGGATTTTGTGTTAGATTTATGTAGGACAAAACGGGGACGGGATTCTGTGTTTGTTGTTGTTGACAGATTTTCAAAGATGGCACATTTCATTACGTGTCATAAGGCCGATGATGCTAGCATTGTAGTTGATTTGTTCTTTAGAGAGGTGGTGTGTTTACATGGAGTGCCTCGGAGCATTGTGTCTGATCATGATGCTAAGTTTTTGAGCTATTTTTTGGAAGACGTTGTGGGGTAAGCTTGGTACTAAATTACTTTTTTCTACTACTTGCCATCCACAAACAAATGGGAAAACCGAGGTAACTAATCGTACTCTTTCTACTTTATTGCGTGCTGTCATTGGTAAGAATTTAAAAACTTGGAAGGATTGTTTGCCTCAAGTCGATTTTGCTTATAATCGTAGTGTGCATTCTGCTACTAATTACTCCCCTTTTGAAATTGTCTATGGTTTTAATCCTTTAACTCCATTAGATTTGATGCATTTACCTGTTGATGAGTGTGCTTATTTTGATGGCGAACGAAAGGCTGAATTGGTGAAGCAAATGCATGAGAAAGTTAGATTGCACATTGAGAGGCGAACGAAGCAATATGCCACTCAATCTATTAAGGGGCGTAAGAAGGTGGTCTTTGAACCAGGAGATTGGGTTTGGGTGCATATGCGAAAGGAGTGTTTTCCTACACACAGGCGTTCTAAGTTGCAGCCTAGAGGAGATGGGTCTTTTCATGTAGTGGCAAGAATAAATGATAACGCTTACAAACTAGATTTTCTTGGCGAGTATAGTGTTAGTGCTACTTTTAATGTTATTAAACTTTCTCCTTTTATTGCAGATGACAAAGATTCGATGACGAATCCTTTTGAAGAGAGGGGGGAATGATGCAATGCAATCTAATCCGTTGAGCGTAAATGGAGGTCCTAGGACTCGAGCAAGAGCTAAAACGATGAAGGACGAATTGAACGGGCTGATTCAAGACAAATGGGCTGACTGTGCAAGTTCAAGCATGGAGCATGATCCACTTGGGCAATGAAGATCCATCAATATGATTCAAGTTCTAGAAGATTCTGGCAAAGGCTAAACTTAAAATTGGCATGTTTAAAATTGGTTTGATTGTAAGACTTTCCTTATTTATTTTTAGGCGTGTGAGTTTTTTCTTTTTAGGAAAGAAAGACTTTCCTATTTTAATTAGGCATGTGATTAGCACAGTAAAGGCTGATTGTGTTTTTCTCTTTAAGGAAAGTAAGAGCTATTTCTTTACCAGCAAGTAAGAGATATTTCTTCACCAACAAGTAAGAGATATTTCTTCACCAACAAGTAAGAGATATTTCTTAAATAGGATAAGCTATTTTTAGGAAATTTCTTTGTAATAACCAGCCTATAAATAGGTGTTCAAACCATTGTAAAAGATAGAATATTTTTATGAGTATTATGAGGTTTCTACCTGATTGTTCTTCCAAGAACTATTTCAAGAACTTATCAAGAATTAATCTTTCTTGTGGAGTTCATCAACTTATCGCTCAATCTTGAGTGTGGCGTCTTTCTCTTGAACTTTTAACCTTGGGTTCTTGTTTCTTGCAAACATTAGGTCTAGGGTTCTTAGTTCTTATTATCTGGTATGTGAACTTTCTTGGGGAGTCTTCAATCAATTTGCTTGTGGGTTCTTGAATTCGTTTGTGGGCTCGCATCAAAACCCTAACTTGGTCAGATTGAAGAATCCCCAACAAAGTTCACAAATCAGATTATAAGAACCAAGAACCCTAGACCCAATGTTTTCAAGAAACAAGAACCCAGGGTTAAAAGTTTAAGAAAAAGATGCCACACTCAAGATTGAGTGATAAGTCGATGAATGCCACAAGAAAGATTGATTCTTGATTAGTTCTTGAAATAGTTGTTGGAAGAACAATAAGGTAGAAAACCTCACAATACTCATAAAAATGATATTCTATATTTTACAAGGTCTTATGTGTGTATATAAAGCCCTAAAACAACCCAAAACCAGCCAACAACCGAATTCCATCTGTCTTATCCCAAATAAGAAAAGGAAACAAATCCTAATCTGCTTAGGAGACAAATCCTAATAGGAGTTTATATTTCACAATCCAAATCAGTCCAAAATCCCTAAATAAATAAGCCCTAAAGTTGAGCTTAAAACAAGTAATCAGCCCAAAATCCCTAAATAACCTAAATCAGTCCGTAACAGCCACTTAATTCAAGTTTGTTGGACTTGAATTACATTAAAATAAAATTGAGGCATTTTCCCCTTAAAGCCCACGCTTGCCATGGTAGAAAAGTCTCCAAATGCACTCTCCATGCTTGAACTTGCACAATCAGCCCATATGTCTTGAATCAGCCCCGTTCAATGTTTCCTTCATCCTTTTCGCTTTTACCTGAGTCATATGACCTCCATTTATGCTCAATGGATCAGATTGCATTGCATCAAATGCGCACTCTAATCAAAGTTCAATACCCAAGTCCGAAGACCAACTAGGCTACCCAGACATTTACAAACTCAAATAGTACCCTCTATGACCTCAAACTGGAACATAAACTTTTTTGCCACTCAACCTGTGTGCACTGGAGTTTAGTTTAAAGGGATTCTGGTATCTCATTTCATATAGAAAAATTGATCATTTTGGACAATTATGATATACTTAACTAAAAAACCCTAATCCAAATCCGTTAAGTTCAAACACCTAATCAAATAATTTAAAATATACTAAATATTCATAAATAATGTAAGGCATAATTTACAAGAAAGTTTTAAACGCTTCGTTTGATCCGGAATTGAGAAACCCTATCTTGAGCTGCTTTTTGATCCTAAACTACCTAAAAAATAAAACGATGTTATTTTTTAATGAAATTTCATACACATACTCAATTAACCTACCTAAGAATGGATATCAAATTTATTTTGTGAAATGCACCCAAAAATTAGGTCTCTAGAGGGCATAATAAACATTTTACACCAGATATTGATTCGGGTATTGGATTGACATCAAATTTTATCGAGACCTCTGCACGGATGCTATGAAACTTTTGGAATTGACTAGAGGTCCATCAAACACCGAGCGTGCCCTCACATGCCGTCGAGGTGTCCAGTGGTTCTCTTAGTCCACTTCATCTCCAACCTCTAGCAACCTTACTTCCAAAAATTCTATTCCAACCAGCCCCTCTTCTCATCATTCTCCTCATGGACCTCGTTAAATCCTCATAGCTGAGACACTTCCAAAACTTGAGCAAAATTTTGGAAGAAATAAGATTTTACAGCTTGTGGACAGACCTACAATTGCCTTTTTCATCCACCAAACGAACTCTAAATCCATTCTAAGGCCACCAATGGATTCCTGCGATTGGTTTTAGTCTAAAATTTAAATTTCCAAAAACTCAAAGCCTAAGCTTTAACTATACCAACCTCACACCACCTCTCGACCACCCATCAAACCACCACTAGTCTTCATAGCAAACACCTAGAAATCATTTACAAAGTAAGAATTAAACCAAAACCTAGTAGAAATTCAAATATGTTTCAAAACTCATTAAAACCCAAAAATTTAAAACATAAATTCATGTTTATTCAGTATGTAAGATACAATTGAAACACCAAAAAATGGACTCCTTACATATAATGCAATGCAATCTGATCCGTTGAGCATAAATGGAGGTCCTATGACTCGGGCAAGAGCAAAAATGATGAATGAAGCATTGAATGGGCTGATTCAAGACATATGGGCTGATTGTGGAAGTTCAAGCATAGAACATGATCCACTTGGGCAACAAAGATCCATCAACATGATTCAAGTTCTAGAAGATTCCGGCAAAGGCTAACCTTAAAATTGGCATGTTTAAAATTGGTCTGATTGTAAGACTTTCCTTATCTATTTAGGAGTGTGGGTTATTCTTTTTAGGAAAGAAAGACTTTCCTAGTTTAATAAGGCATGTGATTAGGATATTAAAGGGCTGATTGTGCTTTTCTTTTTTAGGAAAGTAAGAGCTATTTCTTTACCAGCAAGTAAGAGATATTTCTTTACCTACAAGTAAAAGATATTTCTTCACCAGCAAGAGATATTTCATAAATAGGATAAGCTATTTTAGGAAGTTTTCTTTGTAATAACCAGCCTATAAATAGGCGTTCAAAAGCAATGTAAAAGACAGAATATTTTTATGACAATTGTGAGGTTTTTACCTTATTGTTCTTCCAAGAACTATTTCAAGAACTTATCAAGAATTATTCTTTTTTGTGGCGTTCATCGACTTATCGCTCAATCTTGAGTGTGGCGTCTTTCTCTTGAACTTTTAACCTTGGGTTCTTGTTTCTTACAAACATTGGGTCTAGGGTTCTTGGTTCTTATAATTTGATTTGTGAACTTTCTTGGGGAGTCTTCAATCAATTTGCCAGTGGGTTCTTGAATTCGTTGTGGGTTCGTATCAACATTCTAATTACGTAAGAAAGATACCCCTTGATACTCAAATTAGCTTCTCCGATGTTTTTTCTCTCCATACTTTCTCTCTCTCTAACTTCTCTCTTATGTTTCACTCTCCACAACCGACTTCTGTCTGATCCAAAGCTGTGGTTGAAGTCTTCATCACATCCTCAACTCTTCTTGAGGCTTAGAGAAGGATGGGGAGGCCTCTATTGCATTCAGGCAGCAACTTGAGAAAAAGTTTCATGTAATGGCATTTTTGTAATTTCCTTAAAATTGGAAATTCAATTTTTAAATATTTTCTTTTTATAATTATATACCTATTAAAACATGCCCTAAAAAATATTCCCCTAATTTTTAAAATTCAAATTGATATCCAATTTGATCTTTGAATCATGCATTATGCACCCTCAATTTCCCTAATTTGCGTTTGACCTATGGTACCGAATCCGCACTCTGGCTTCCATTTACCTCACTAGTCCATTTCTGACCCCATTTAAACATGTCAATTAATATTAAACCCCCCCCCCCCACACACCTTCTAATGATTCTCTAACCATTTTTTGGCTCTCCAGTATTTGAAACCCTAGTCACACACCTAGATTCTGATCCGATTTCTAGTCTCCAAATACTAGGTTATTATAGTCTAACCACCTTAAAAAAGAATTTTGTCCTCAAAATTTACTTAACTACACATTCATAATATAACAGTACATACTAAGCATATCTAGATTTAAAACACTTACGTCGGTCCGTTAGTCAACCTGTTTCGCGGTCATTTGATAAGCTCGTCCGTATCTCAGATTTTCTGGATCCCACTAGATTGGTACTGTGGCTCTTTCTGTCCTTTGCACTGCATGTAGTTTTGATCTCTGATCCTACTGATACCTTAGATAATTCTTCATCTCATCTCGGTGTAACTGCGGACATCTATTCTTCATATGTCTCGCCTTTCCATAATGAAAACAGGTATGTCAATCCCTTGCATTATTGTTACCCATGATCCATTATTCACTCTATTCCTCCAATTATTATTACCAGGCTATGCATATGGATGATTCTTTGATCCTCCATCATATCCTTATGGTTGGTTACTCCTCTGCTAAACTTTCTCGCCTTGAAAATGTCTTGGTTTTATCTCTCTGTCTATTATATACACTACCACCTCTATACCATCTCACTAAAATTCTTTATCCTCAAAGGTAAAATCCTATATCTAATCATACTGTTCAATCCCAGAGCAAAACACTTTGTCTTTTTAACTTCTTTTGCTACATACTCAGCAACATGATGTTCTAATTCTCCAAAACGTGCCTCATATTGACCTATACACATTCCACCTTGTTGCAAATTTAAGAAATCCAATAGTAAGGCATTCCTAACACTTTCAGTAAAATACTTACCCTTGAAAATTGTCTTAAAATGTTAGGAATCTAGGGTAGTGGTGCATGCTTTCTTGGTTGAAGTTGTGTTTTTTCCACTCAATCTGTGTTTTCACAACACCAAATGGTTTAGAAAATCTTTTCTATAAAATCACCTAGGAGCCATACATGGATTAATCCCTAATTTCATTTTAACTCTAATTCTCCTAAGTTAAATAAACCAAGGGATCATCTTAGGTATTAGGTCATTAACTTACTCCTAAGCTCGAAGGTCTAACCGGAGTGTGGACAGTGTAACATTGATATTTGATCTCCTCCCTTCAATGACGCTTTTGATCTTCAATATTAATAGCATCATGATCATACAATAGGTTGAGATTTGCAATGGACTCCATCAAATTAGTAACTAAAGAATGTAGATCTAACAATATCCCGCTTTAGCAATATCGTGCTAAAATACATAAGCGAGAAATTAAGATTGGAACCACAAACCATTGAACAAAACGAATTATAAATTTAATCTCAACACTCATGCAAACGTCCTAAAATCTCTTAGTATAAAATCTACATCGTAAGATATTGCTTTAAGGTCATAGTCCTACACATCACCACTCAAACCAAAATCTTGTGAAGAGCATCATATGTTATAGAATTAAATAGCACAATCACAGGAATGGAAGCAACAAGTTAAGCATAGCGCATATTTATGTATGCATCATGCAAGTACAAATATGTAATATGTTTACTTGCTCCATATGCTATTCCAATTTGTGAGGTTGGTAGAATTTCTAGTGGTGGCGCTGGATCTTACTGATCTAGGGTTGTGGTGGAAGCTCTCTAGGTTGAAGGTGAATTTTTCTCACTCAAAAGGCTTGTAGAGGCTTACCCTAGCTTGTGAAAAGACTCTCCCTATTTATAGTTCTAAAATAAGGGTTATCTTCATCAATAAGAAAACTCTAATTCCCGAACAACTACTCGTTTGAAGGGAGGGTAATCATAAGGCGGTTGTCACTGGAATGAAAACAATGTTTCAATCTTGACTAAGAGAGCAGACCACTTGAGTGAGCTCATAGAGCGAGCGTTGTTCTCCCTCCGTGGCCTTCTTTCTTTTCTTCCCCAAGTCATAAAGAAACCACTCTAGCAAAGGCTATCGAGCATAGGACAATCCCAATTGATTTTTTATGCCAGCAAAAAAATTGTCTTCTTGAGCACTAAAGGATATTTCTCAAGAGGGGTCCACCGGTGGCTCAATCTATATTTTCAAAACACCAAACGGTTTAAAAATCTTGTATTTTAAAATCACCTAGGAGTTATACATGGATTAATCCCTAATTCTATTTTAACTCTAATCCTCCTAGTTAAATAAATCGAAGGATCATCTTATATGTATAGGTCATTACCTTTATCCTAAGATTGAAGGTACAACCGGGGTCTGAATGATGTGGCTTTAATGCTTCATTTCCTTCGTTCAGTGATGATTTATGATCTTCAATCTTGATAGCATTGTGACCATGGAATAGGTTGAGATTTATAATTGACTTCACGAAATTAGCCAATTACAAATGTATATCTAGCATCCACGAGGCCTAGTTAAGAAGTTTGGGTTGGAGTCAGCCAAGCATGATAAAAATCATAGAACAACTTCAAGGGATCTAGTTCAAGTCCCAATTGAGCGGGTTACAAGAGCACAAGCAAGTTCGTGGAGGTCCATTGTGCATTATCTATGTGAGCAACAAAGATTCATCAATATGATTCAAGTTCTAGAAGAATCGGGCCAAGACTAAGTTTAAATTGGCATGTTTAAGAATATTTTTTATTTTGGGCCTAATTGTAAGGCTTGCATGCCATTTACTTTCCTTTTTCTATTTTAGGCAAGTAAGAGGTTTAGTCTTTAGTTATTCCTATTCGGGTTTGGATTGTCAAAATATACACTCTTACTAGGATTTGTTTCCATAGTAGATTAGGATTTGTTTCCTTAACAAATTAGGAATTTTCCTTGTAATGGCCAGCCTTATAAATAGTCGTTTAATCAATGAAAAGAGTAGATCATTATTTTAGTAAAATTTGAGAGTGTTTTCTCTATGGTTCTTTGAAGAACTAAACGAACTTATCGGGATTTTTCGTGGCGTTCACCATCAACTTATCAAACGGGTTTCCACCACCGTTTGTGGCGTCTTTCTCATACCAAGGTTCTTGTTGCACAACAAACAGCGGGTTAAGGTCATATATACCAAGGTTCTTGTTACGCAACAAACAGCTGGTTAAGGTCATATATACCAAGGTTCTTGTTTGTTGTAAACAACGGGTCGAGGTCTATCATTCAATTCTGATCATAGAAGGATCATGGGTTCCTTTTCGTTGTTGGATCTCATTATGTTTGGCCGGTTTCACATCAAAGCATTATATACTCCAATGAATACTAGCACCAAGTTGAGTAAGGATGCTCCAGGCAAAAAAGTTGCTCACAAACTGTATTGTGGCATGATAAATATAGCCTACACTATCTCACTATAAGTCAACTGAACATTTCCTTATTTTTTATGTATGTGCACGATAATTAGTCTTGCCCCAAAGGAGTCACACTTGCTTGCAGTTAAACGCATCATTTGTTATGTGAGGGGCACTTTAGGGTGTGGAATTTGGTTTATCTTTGAAACTAATACTGAGATTTTTGGCTATTTCGATTGATTGGGTAAGAAATGTAGATAACCATAAGAGCACTTATGGGCAGTGTTTTTACTTTGGGAACAACTAGGTATCTTGGCAAAGTAAGAAACAAAAATTGATAACACTTTCAACTACCAAGGCTGAGTGATGTAAATCATATCAACTTCAACGGATCTAGTTCAACTCCCAATTGGGCTGGTTACGAGAGCACGAGCAAGGAAGTTCAAAGATGTACTCAAGAGACTGATTCAAGAGGTATGGACTCAGGCAAATTCGTGGAGTCCCATTGAGCATGGTCCACTTGAGCAACAAAGAGTCATCAACATGATTCAAGTTCTAGAAGAATCTGGCTAAAGCAAGGCTTAAATTGGCATGTTTAAGATTACTCTTTTTTGGGTTTGATTGTAAAGCTTGCATGCCATCTATTTTTATTTTAGGAAAGTAAGACTTTCCATGTCTATTTTAGGTGTGTAATCAGCCAATTGAAGGGCTGATTGTCTTTTTTCTCTATTAGGAAAGTACGAGTCTTAGGAAAGTAAGAGTTATTTCTTTACCATCAAGTAAGGGATATTTCTTTACCAGCAACTAAGAGTTATTTCTTAATTAGGATAGCTATTTTAGGAAGTTTCCTTGTAATGGCTAGACTTTTATATAGGCGTCTAATCAATGAAAAGAGTAGGTCATTATTCAGCAAATTGGAGAGTATTTTCTCTGCGGTTCGTTTGAAGAACTATTCGACCTTATCAGGATTTTCCATGGCATTCACCAGCGACTTATCAAACGGATTTCCACCACCGTTTGTGGTGTCTTCCTTTATCCCGAGGTTCTTGTTTAACAACAAACAGAGGGTTAAGGTCATATACACCAAGGTTCTTGTTTGTCATAAACAACGGGTCAAGGTCTAACATTCCTTTCTGATCGTAGAACAATCTTGTGTTCCTTTTCATTGTCGGATCTCATTATTTTGGTGGGTTTCACATCATTTGGTATTAGAGCAAAGGTTCTAGTTCAAGTTTGCCTATATTTAAAAAAAAAAAAATTCTTTTCTTTATTCTGTGTTTTTTACTTCCAAATTTGGTTCACAAACTCAAGTTTAGTTGAATTTCCTTTACCCCCATTATGCTCGTATTTTGTAGGTTATATTTTATTACAAAAATTCATTCTGTTACTATCAAAAGATAGTTGTTGATCATTAAAAAAAAAGACAAAAAGGAGTTCCAAAAAAAAAAAGAGACAAGCCCAAAATTATTTGGTTCAAGTTATTACGAAATTGTTTGTTTTCAGCCATTTTGAGTCCAATAAGCCCGCAAATCACCTCACCCGAAAATCATATATTTTTTTGTGGAAATCTTGCTATTTGGTGCTTCTGCAAATCTAATCAGCCGTGTTCCTTGTATTCTTGCTCTTAAAACCTGAAATTCTTTCATGAGTTCTTGGTGAATTGTTGCTGGAAATTTTGAATAATGTTTTTGTTTAGTTTCAAAAGAACTGACAGAGAATTATTGAGTGAAAAAAAAAATGCCAGAGTGGTGAGAACATTAGAGGGTCAAAAGCCACGTATTTTTTTGATTGAAACACGAGTATAGAGTAATTCACATTCTTGAGTGTAACACATGTAAGGGAGAGAATTATGAGGTCCATTTTCTTTTTTCTTTTTCTTTTTCTAACTTCGTTTTGCAACAATCATATCTCACAACAGTGCTAAGAACATGGCCAAAGGTGCTACAGAACTAGCCGATCCAAAATGGTTATGGAGGCCATGATGAGTGAGATAAGGCGTGTGGTGAAGTTACTAGGTCATAGACAGGGAAGCTGGGCGTGGAGGATTACTTCAAAGAGATGGAGATTGCTATGATCTAAGTAACGTAGAGGAAGATCAAGAGGCCACAATGCCTAGGTTTTTACTTGCATTAAACCGGAAAATCCAAGATAAGGTAGAGATGTAGCATTATGTGGAGTTGGAAGATATGGTGCACATGGCCATCAAAGTGGAACATCAACTAAGGAGGGGTGTGGGTCACGTGCAGCCCATAACTCGAGTTCTACCTCTTGGAAATAGGGTTATACCCAACTAATGGACAAGTCACAAATGTCCAAATTCGAGCCCAAGTCCGCGAACACCAGCCATGCTCGTCAAGATAAAACCGAAACTTCTACCTCTAAGAATCGTGACATTAAATGTTTTAAATGTCAAGGAAGGGGACACATTGCAAGTCAATGTTTAAACAAGCAAGTCATGGTGAAATTGTGACCGACAATGAAGATTCCTACACTGATGACATGCCACCATTGGAGGATGTTTCCGAGGAATATTTAGCCCCTGATGCATTGAAATTGGTGGTGAGGAGAGCATTGAGCGTGCATGCAAAAGAGGTTGATGAAGTGCAGTGGGAGAACATCTTTCACACTAGGTCCTACATCAAAGACAAGGTGTGCAGTGTGATTATTGATGGTGGTAGTTGTACTAATGTTGCAAGCACAATTATGGTGGAAAAATTGGGACTAGTCGTGTTGAAGCACGCTAAACCATACAAGTTGCAATGGTTAAATGATACTGGTGAGATAAGGGAGAAAAGCATATGTTAGTTGTGTTTCGAATCAGTAAGTATGAAGATGAAGTGTTGTGTGATGTAGTGCAGATGCAAGCGGGACACTTATTGCTAGGGCATCCATGGTAATTTGATAGGCATGTGAAGCATGATGGCTTTACGAACAAATACTCCTTTGTGCTTAATGAACGATCAATCACTCTTGTACCATTGACACCGTAGCAAGTATATGAGGATCATTTGAGATTGCAAAAAGAGAGCGAGCAAAAGAAGGAGAGTGAACAAAAGAAAAAGAGTGAAAATAAGGGAGAGGCTGAGAAAAATGGGAGAGAAAAAGAAAATCAAAATTTAGCCATTGAGAGAAAATCAAAGAGAAAACAAAAGAATTTCAATACAAAAGTGAGTGAAAATTAAGTGAACAATGTTTTCAAATCAGCTGATGATTGGACTTTTGTACAAAGAGGCATTTTTAAACACCAATGAACTTGACCTTGCTTTGCCTAGTTCTATTTTTTCTCTTTTGCTGGAGTATGAGGATGTCTTTCCCTAGGAAACACCACATGGGTTACCTCCAATCCTAGAGATTGAATAACAAATTGATTTTGCTCCTAGTGCGACAATTCCAATCCGACCAACCTATAAGAGCAACCCCGAGGAGGCGAAGGAGCTTTAACGGCCAGTAAGTGAGTTGTTGGAGAAAAGGCACGTGAGGGAGAACATGAGCCCATGCGCAGTTCTGGTTTTACTTGTACCTAAGAAGGATGGGACGTGGAGAATGTGTGTTGATTGCCGAGCCATCAACAACATAGCAGTAAAGTATCGTCATCCTAATCCTCATTTAGATGATATGTTAGATGAGGTGCATCGTTCTTGTGTATTTTCTAAGATTTATTTAAAGAGTGTTTTATCATCAGATTAGAATAAACGAAGGAAATGAATGGAAAACTACCTTTAAAACAAAATATGGTTTGTATTAATGGTTAGTTTTGCCTTTTGGATTGACTAACGCTCCAAGCACCTTTATGAGACTTATGAATCATGTTTTGCGTGAATTTAAAGGCAGATTCGTTGTTCTCTACTTTGATGATATACTCATCTATAGCAAAAACGTGGACGATCATGTAATACATTTGAAATCTATTTTAGATGTGCTTAGGAAAGAAAAGTTGTTTGCTAATCTAAAGAAGTGTACTTTTTACATCGATAAGCCTATATTTCTGGGATTTGTTGTTAGTGCACCAGGTATACAGGTTGATGAAGAGAAGGTACATGATGCAAATCATCGTGCAACTACAAGGGATCTAGTTCAAGTCCCAATTGGGCCGGTTACAAGAGCACGAGCAAGGAAGTTAAAGATGTACTCCACGGAATAATTCAAGAGGCATGGACTCGAGCAAGTTTGTGGAAGTCTGTTGAGCATGATCCATGTGAGCAACAATGATTCATGTTCTAGAAGAATTGGGCCAAGACTAAACTTAAATTGGCATATTTAAGAATCATTTTTATTTTGGGCCTAATTGTAAGGCTTGCATGCCATTTACTTTCCTTTTTCTATTTTAGGCAAGTAAGAGTTTTAGTCTTTAGTTATTCCTATTTGGGTTTGGATTGTCAAAATATAAACTCCTATTAGGATTTGTTTCCTTAGTAGATTAGGAATTTTCCTTGTAATGGCCAGCCTTATAAATAGGCATTGAATCAATGAAAAGGGCAGATCATTATTCTGTAAAATTTGAGAGTGTTTTCTTTATGGTTCTTTGAAGAACCAAATGAACTTTTCAGGATTTTTCCATGGGATTCACCAGCAACTTATCAAAAAGATTTCCACCACCATTTGTGGCATCTTAGTCATATCGAGGTTCTTGTTTCGCATCAAACAACGAATTGAGGTCATACACAAAGTAGTAAAGAACGGGCTGAGGTGTATCATTCAATTCTGATTGTAGAACAATCCTGGGTTCCTTTTCATTGTTGGATATCGTTATGTTTGGCGGGTTTCACATCATTTGGTATTAGAGCATAAGTTCTAGCTCAGGTTTGCCTATCTCTTAAAACCTTTCTTTTCTTTATTATTCTTTGTTGTTTTAGTTCCAAATTCGGTTCACATACCCTACTCTAGCCAAATTTCTTGTACCCCATTCCTCTAGTATTTTGTTGTTTCTAGTTTATTACGAATTCTTATTTTGTTACTATCAAAAGATGGTTGCTGATCATAAAAAAAAAAATGAAAACAGAAAGGAGTCAAAAAAAAAAGAAAAGAAGAAGACATAAAGGAGTCAAAAAAAAAGAGAGAAGAAGGAAAAGAGTAGGATTGTTTTTTTTCATCCATTTTGGTTCCAATAAGCCCCAAATCACCTCAGCCCAAAATTAGATATATTTTTTGGAACTCTTGCTATTTTGTGCTTCCGTAAAAATCTAATCAACTGTGTTCCTTGTCTTCTTGCTCCTAAAAACTTGAATTCCATGATGAGTTCTTGGTGAATTGTTGCTTGAAATTTTGAGTATTGTTTGTTTAGTTTCAAAAGAACAGAAAGAGAATTATCGATTGGAAAAAGGCAAGAGTGGTGAGAACATTAGAGGGTTAAAAGCCAGGTATTTTTGAGTGAAACACGAGTGTAGAGTGATACACATTCTTGAGTGTAAACACGTAAGGGAGAAATTTTTGTGAGGTCCTTTTTTTTTTCTAACTTTGTTTTGCAACAATCATGTCTCACTACAGTGCTACGCACATGGCCGAAGATGCTAACGGCCTGATCCAAAATTGTTTGTGGAGGCCATGATGAGTGAGATGAGGCATGTGATGAAGAACCTTATGGGGTTGGTTTTGATGAAGAGGATGATCAGAATTCTGTTCTTAGTAATAGGAGACAAGGAGGGCTGTTTAGAGAAGCTAGGAATCGAGAAGATAACAACATGGGTGATATTTAGATGAAGATTCCATCGTTTCAAGGTAGATCCGATCCGGAAGCATACCTAGAGTGGGAAAAGAAGATGGAGTTCGTATTTGACTGCCACAATTATTCCGAAGCAAAGAAGGAAAAATTAGCGATGATTCAGTTTTCTGACTATGCTATTACTTGTTATAAACAGGAGGTAGAATAGAGAACGACAGATAAAGACATGGGAGGAGATGAAAATGGTGATGAGAAAGTAGTTCATTCCAAGTTACTACTACGGATAGTTGTACAACAAGCTACGAAGTCTTAGACAGGGAAGCCAGAGCATGGAGGATTACTACAAAGAGATGGAGATTGCTATGATCCAAGCTAATGTACAGGAAGATCGAGAGGCCATAATGTTTAGATTTTTAGTTGGATTAAACTGGGAAATCCAAGATAAGGTAGAGATGCAACATTATGTGGAGTTGGAAGATATGGCGCACATGGCCATCATAGTGGAGCAACAATCCAAGAGGGGGGGGTGGGTCACATGCAACCCATAACTCAAGTTCCACCTCTTGGAAACCGAGTTATACCAAGCAAATGGACAAGTCACAAACATCCAAATCCGAGCCCAAGTCCGCGAACACCGGCCACATTACTCAAGGTAAAATCGACACTTCTACCTCTAGGAATTGTGACATTAAATGTTTTAAATGTCAAGATAGGGGACACATAGAAAGTCAATGTCCAAACAAGCAAGTCATGGTGTTACAAGACAATGGTGAAATTGTGACCGACAATAAAGATTCTAACACCGATGACATGCCACCATTGGAGAACATTTTCGAGGAGGAATATTTAGCCCCTGATGCATTGACATTGGTGGCGAGGAGAGCATTGAGCGTGCATGCAAAAAAGGTTGATGAAGTGCAGCGAGAGAACATCTTTCACTATAGGTGCTACATCAAGGACAAGGTATGTAGTGTGATTATTGATGGTTGTAGTTATACTAATGTTGCAAGCACAATTATGGTGGAGAAATTGGGACTACCTGTGTTGAAACACCCTAAACCGTACAAGTTGCAATGGTTAAATGATAGTGGTGAGATAAGGGTGAACAAGCAGGTGTTAATTGCATTTTGAATCGATAAGTGTGAAGATGAGGTGTTGTGTGATGTAGTACCGATGCAAGCGGGACACTTATTGCTAGGGTGTCCATGGAAGTTTGATAGGCATGTGAAGCATGATGGATTTACGAACAAATACTCCTTTGGGCTTAATCAATGATCGATAACTCTTGTACCATTGACACCGCAGCAAGTATATGAGGATCAAGTGAGATTGCAAAAAGAGAGTGAACAGTAGAAAAAGGGCGAAAATCAGAAAGAGGTAGAGAAATATGAGAAAGAAAAAAAATCAAAATTCGGCCATTGAGAGAAAATCAGAGAGAAAAGAAAAGAATTTCTATGCAAAAGTGAGTGAAATTAAGCGAGCAATATTTTTAACTCAGCCAATGATTGTACTTTCGTACAAAATGGCATTTTTAAACACTAACGAACGTGACCTTGCTTTACCTAGTTCTATTGTTTCTCTTTTGTTGGAGTATGAAGATGACTTTCCTGAGGAAACACCACATGAGTTACCTCCAATCCGAGGGATTGAACATCAAATTGATTTTGTTCTTGGTGTGACAATTCCAAACCGACAAGCCTATAGGAGCAATCCCGAGGAGACAAAGGAGCTTCAATGGCAAGTAAGAGAGTTGTTGGAGAAAGGGAACACGAGGGAGAGCATGTGTGCCCATGCACAGTTTTGGTTTTACTTGTACCTAACAAGGATGGGACATGCAGAATGTACGTTGATTGCCAGGCCATCAACAACATAACGGTAAAGTATCGTCATAGTATTCCTCGTTTAGATGATATGTTACATTTGTTTCATGGTTCTTGTGTTTTTTCTAACAATGATTTAACGAGTAGTTATCATCAAATTAGAATAAAGGAAGGAGATGAATGTAAAATAGCCTATAAAACAAATTATTGTTTGTATGAATGGTTTAGTTATGCCTTTTGGTTTGACCAACGATCCGACACCTTTATGAGACTTATGAATCATGTTTTGCATGCATTTAAAGGCAGATTTGTTGTTGTCTACTTTGATGGTATACTCATTTATAGCAAAAACGTGGATGATCATGTAGTACATTTGAATCTGTTTTAGATGTGCTTAGGAAAGAAAATTTATTTGCTAATCTAAAGAAGTGTTCTTTTTACACCAATAAGCTTGTATTTCTGGGATTTGTTGTTAGTGCACAAGGTATACAGGTTGATGAATAGAAGGTACGAGCAATCCAAGATTGGCCGAGTCCTACAAGTGTAGGTAATGTTTGTAGTTTTCATGGACTTGCTAGTTTTTACTAGCGGTTTGTGAAGGACTTTAGTAGCATAGCCGCACCACTTACCGAAGTAATCAAGAAGAACATTAAGACATGGGAAGAATGTTTACCAAATGTTGAGTTTGCTTATAATCGATCTGTTCATTCTGCTACTAAATTTTCACCATTTGAAATTGTGTAAGGATTTAATCCTTAAACCCCATTGGATTTATCTCCTTTACCTTTGAATGAGCAAGTTAATTTAGATGGCAAAAGAAAAGCTGACTATGTCAAAGCAGATTCAGGAGAAGCAAGACTCAACATTGACCGAAGAATGAAGCAATATGCAAAACAGGCCAACATGGGGTGTCACAAGCTGATTTTTCAACCTGGAGATTGGGTTTGGCTGCATATGAGAAAAGAGAGATTTTCGGCGCAAAGACATTTTAAATTGCTTCCAAGAGAAGATGGTCATTTCCAAGTCCTAGAGCGCATCAATGACAACGCTAACAAGCTAGATTTACCTGGTGAGTACAATGTAAGTACTAATTTTAATGTTACTGATATGGGTCCTTTTGATGTTGGTGATGATTTGAAGGCAAACCCTTTTCAAGAGGAGGGGAATGATGCAAATCATGGCACAACTCCAAGGGATCTTGTTCACGTCCCAATTGGGCCTGTTATGAAAACACGAGCAAGGAAGTTCGAAGATGTCCTCAAAGGACTGATTCAAGAGTTATGGAATCAAGCAAATCTGTGGAGGTCCATTGAGCATGGTCCACTTGAGCAACAAAGAGTCATCAACATGATTCAAATTCTAGAAGAATTTGGCTTAAACTAGGCTTAAATTGGCATGTTTAAGATTACTCTTTTTTGGGTCTGATTGTAAGGCTTGCACCATCTATTTTTCTTTTAGAGAAGTAAAACTTTCGCTGTCTATTTTAGGCATGTGATCAGCCAATTAAAGGGGTAATTGTCTTTATTCTCTTTTAGGGAAGTAAGAGTCTGAGGAAAGTAAGAGTTATTTCTTTACCAAAGAGTAAGAGATATTTCTTTACCAACAAGTAAGGGATATTTCTTTACCAGCAAGTAATAGTTATTTCTTAATTAGGATAGCTATTTTAGGAAGCTTCCTTGTAATGGCCATCCTTTTAAATAGGCATCTAATCAATGAAAAGAGTAGGTCATTATTCAGCAAATTGGAGAGTATTTTCTCTGTGGTTCTTTTGAAGAACTATTCAAACTTATCAGAATTTTCCATAGCGTTCACTAGCGACTTATCAAATGGATTTCCACCACCATTTGTGAGATCTTCCTTTATACTGAGGTTCTTATTTCACATCAAACAATGGGTTAAGGTCATATATACCAAGGTTCTTGTTTGTCGTAAACAATGGGTTAAGATCTAACATTCCATTCTGATCGTAGAACAATCTTGGGTTCCTTTTCGTTGTCAAATCTCGTTATTTTGGCGGGTTCCACATCACTGAGTATATTGTAATAGGAATTTACTGCACACAATCGCATTGGTTAAAGCAAATGTTTTTTTGACTATGAGATATCTCATTGTACCTTTTATTATATATTGTGATAATTCTTGTGCAATAAACATCTCAAAGAATCCAATTCCACACTTTAGGAAGTACATTGATATATGTCACCACTTCATTTGTGAGCTTATAGAGAGCAAGGTGATATCATTAGACTATGTTCTTACTCTAGATCAATTAGCTGAGCTTCTCACAAAACCCTTGGATGCACCTAGATTTGAGTCTTAGGAAATTCATAGGTATTTGTGTACTTGAGTCAGTGGTTGAGAAACTTAGCTCTAGGAGCATTAATGAAACATCATTCAATAGGGACTAAGTCAATTCTATATATTTTTTCTTCTTTTCTTTTTGATTTTTTTCTTAAAGGAAAATTCAAAAACAATGAAAATGTGAAAAACCCCAAAACAAAAGAAATTAAAAAATCCAAAAAGAGTTTTGATGTGAAGTTTTGACATTCTTTTTTAGACTTCATGTTAGTTGCTTTTTTTTTTTTTTTTGTAATTTCTCTTTGTTTATTGGATTCTTATGCATATTTTTATTTGTATATGTTTATTTGAAAAATACAAAAAAATGGAAAGCAAAAGACAAAAAAAATTGTTTGTTTATTTTTCTTTGTTATTGATTATGGTAATTTGCATTTTGGTTTGCTTTATAATGATTCCATCTTTAAATCATAGTTAAAATGTGCATTGTTCTGTGTCATATTAGGGGATAGAGAACTGACTAGCATAAATCTTATTGCATTATTGATGAGCTTAAGTCTCTTTCATTATAGCGTACTTAGATAATGTTTGCCTTTGAAAAATTCACAAATGTAGTGCACGCCAACCAGTCAACTTAGTACTTATGAGTCTTGTTAGTTTAAACTACTAATGATTTACGTGATTCTAAGTGTTGGTGATAAGTGAATACATGTCTAAAGGTTAGTCAAATCGCAATCCCTTAAAAGATGCCAAAAGTGCCAAATGTAAGAGAAGAGCCCAATTTGGCCAATATTAAAAAGGTGGCGCATAAATAAATTGCTAACAAAATTTGTACTTCAATTGTTGAGACTACTTATGCTTAAAAGTCATTGCTCATTTGTAAAGCTCAAAGAGCTCATGCTATTCACGTTTAGAGGCATATTTGTAAAAGTATGGACTTCAAAATCGTGCTAATTGAAGCCATAAGAGTAGAAACGATAACGATGGGGTGAGTGTCCTACCAACCATGTATTCATTTTGACGATCCATTAGGATTTCATGTAGAGCTTATTAGTGATTTGAACTAATCAGAATCCTAACTGCGTCGGAGTTTGGTTTCACGTAGATTGTACTTAAATTAGTCCAAGTTGAACAATCATCCAGATTGATTTCATTCCTAGTGCAATGATTCCCAATCATCCAGCTTATAGGAGTAATCCTGAGGAGACGAAGGAGCTTGAAAGGTAAGTTAAGGAGCTGATGTTGAAGGGTCATGTAAGGGAGAGCTTGAGTCCTTGTGCAGTTCTAGTGTTACTTGTGCCTAAAAAGGATGGGACTTGGAGGATGTGCCCTGATTGTCGCGCCGTGAATAAAATAACGGTGAAGTATCATCATCCCATTCCTAGACTTGATGACATGTTAAATGAATTGCATGGTGCTTGTTTGTTTAGTAAAATTGATCTGAAATCTGGTTACTATCAAATTAGGATGGGAGAAGGTGATGAATGGAAAATGGAAATTAAGACTAAATTTGGTTTATATAAATGGCTGGTAATGCCTTTTCGCTTAACCAATGCACCTAGTACGTTTATGCGTTTAATGAACCATGTTTTGCGTGCTTTTATTGGTAAATTCTTTATCGTTTATTTCCATGATATCTTGATTTACAGTAAGAGCTTAGATGAGCATGTTGAACATTTGAGGCTTGTGTTATGTTCTTTGCGTAATGCTCAGTTATTTGCTAACATCAAGAATTGTTCGTTTTGCACTAGTCAGATTGTTTTCTTAGGATATGTTGTCAGTGCTAAGGGCATTGAGGTTGATGAGGAGCAAGTTAAGGCTTATTCGAGAATGGCCTACACCTAAAACCATTTTTGAGGTATGTAGCTTTCATGGTCTTGCTAGTTTTTATAGAAGGTTTGTAAAGGATTTTAGCACCATAGTTGCACCATTGACTGAAATTGTTAAGAAAAGCGTAGGTTTTAAATGGGGAAGGGACCAAGAAGTTGCTTTTAATTTGATTAAATAAAAACTTAGTTCTACACTTTTACTTGCTTTGTCTAACTTTTCTCAAACTTTTGAAGTTGAGTGTGATGCCTCAGGTATTGGAATTGGAGCTGTTTTAATGCAGAGAGGTCGTCCTTTAGCTTATTTCAGTAAGAAACTAAATGGGGTCGCCATGAATTACCCAACTTATGATAAGGAGCATTATGCATTGGTAAGGGCGTTAGAGACTTGGCAACATTATCTTTGGGCCAAGGAGTTTGTCATCCACACTAATCATGAGTCTTCAAAACATTTGAAAGGTCAAGGTAAGCTGAATAAATGCCATGCTAAATGGGTTGAATTCATTGAGACCTTCCCTTACGTTATCAAAAATAAAGATGGGGAATGGGAATACGGCTACTGATGCTTTATCTTGAAGGTATGCTTTAGTTTCCACTTTATAATGTGTTTGATGCTTGTGAGAGTTCGTGTTTTGGTAAGTTTTATAGGCATGATGGGTTCTTGTTTCAAGAGAATCGATTGTGTGTGCCTAATTGTTCGATGCATGAGTTATTAGTTAGAGAAGCACATGAGGGTGGTTTAATGGGACACTTTGGTGTTAGGAAAACCTTAGATGTGTTAGTTGAACACTTTTTCTGGCTACATATGAAACGGGATGTTGAGCGAATTTGTGAGAAATGTGTTGCTTGTAAAAAGGCTAAGTCTAAGGTTCAGCCCCATGGTTTGTATAATCCCTTACCTATACCTAGTTCACCTTGGGTAGATATCTCCATGAATTTTGTGTTAGGTTTACCTTGGACACAACGGGGACGGGATTTTCTGTTTGTTGTTGTTGATAGATTTTCAAAGATGGCACATTTCATTGCGTGTCATAAGGCCAGTGATGCTAGCAATGTAGCTGATTTGTTCTTTAGAGAGGTGGTGCGTTTACATGGAGTGCCTCGGAGCATTGTGTCTGATCGTGATGCTATGTTTTTGAGCTATTTCTGGAAGACGTTGTGGGGTAAGCTTGGTACTAAATTACTCTTTTCTACTACTTGCCATCCACAAACAGATGGACAAACTGAGGTAACTAATCATACTATTTCCACTTTATTGCGTGCTATCATTGGTAAGAATTTAAAACTTGGGACGATTGTTTGCCTTATGTCAAATTTGTTTATAATCGTAGTGTGCAATGTGCTACTAATTATTCCCCTTTTGAAATTGTCCATGGTTTTAATTCTTTAACTCCTCTAGATTTGATGCCTTTACCTGTTGATGAGTGTGCTAATTTAGATGGAGAATGAAAGGCTGAATTGGTGAAGCAAATGCATGAGAAAGTTAGATTGCACATTGAGAGGCAAACGAACCAAAATGCTACTCAAACTAATAAGGGGCGTGAGAAGGTGGTCTTTGAGCCTGGAGGTTGGGTTTGGGTGCATATGCGAAAGAAACGCTTTCCCGCACACAGGCGTTCTAAGTTACAAACTAGATCTTCCTGATGAGTATAGTGTTAGTGCTACTTTTAATGTTACTAGTCTTTCTCCTTTTATTACAAATGACGAAGATTCGAGGACGAATCCTTCTGAAGAGAGGGGGAATGATGCAATGCAATCTGATCCATTGAGCACAAATGGAGATCCTATGACACGGGTAAGAGCAAAAAGTATGAAGGAAGCATTGAACGGGCTGATTCAAGACATATGGGTTGATTGTGCAAGTTCAAGCATAGAGCATGATCCACTTGGGCAACAAAGATCCATTAACATGATTCAAGTTCTAGAAGATTCCGGTAAAGGCTAAGCTTAAATTGGCATGTTTAAAATTGATCTAATTGTAAGACTTTCCTTATCTATTTAGGCGTGTGAGTTAATCTTTTTAGGAAAGAAAGACTTTCTTAGTTTAATTAGGCATGTGATCAGCATATTAAAGGGCTGCTTGTGTTTTTCTCTTTTAGGAAAGTAAGAGCTATTTTTTTACAAGTAAGAGATATTTCTTTACCCACAACAGATATTTCTTCGCTAGCAAGTAAGAGATATTTCTTAAATAGGATAAGCTATTTTAGGAAGTTTTCTTTGTAATAACCAGCCTATAAATAGGTGCTCAAGGCATTGTAATAGACAGAATATTTTTATGAGTATTGTGTGGTTTCTACCTTATTGTTCTTCCAAGAACTATTTCAAGAACTTATCAAGAATTTATCTTTCTTGTGGCGTTCATCGACTTATCGCTCAATCTTGAGTGTGGGGTCTTTCTCTTGAACTTTTGACCTTGGGTTCTTGTTTCTTGCAAACATTGGGTCTAGGGTTCTTGGTTCTTATAATCTCATTTGTGAACTTTCTTGGGGAGTCTTCAATCAATTTGCTCGTGGGTTCTTGAATTCGTTTGGGGGTTTGCAGTAATTAGGACCCCAGGTATTGGGGCGTCACAAAACAAGCTAACCAAGTTAAGATTCTTGATTTATGCAAGCAAGTAAAAATCAATATTCCTCTGCTTGATACAAGTCGATTGGTGCCATCATATGCCATGTTCTTAAAACACTTACTTACCCTCAAGAAGAATTTGCATGTCTAGAAAAAGGCATTCCTGATGGAGTTGGTAAGCATTATTCTTCGAACCAACACTCCACCTAAGTACATTGATCCCGACTGTCCAACACTCCACCTAAGTGCAATTTAGCACACTTCTAGACTTGGGTGCGAGTGTGAATCTCCTACCCTTTTCGGTTTTCAAGCAATTTAGCCTGGGAGATTCAAAACCCACTTAAATTACTCTCCGGTTGGCAAACCAAAGTGTGAAAGTACCAAGATGGGTAGTTGAGGATGTGTTGGTTCAGGTAGATAGGTTGTACTGGACATTGCATCAATTGCTAACCTCACTGCACAGATTCTCATAATCCTAGGACGCTCATTCCTTGCAACATCAAATGCATTAATAAATTGTAGGAGTGGTGTGATGAAATGCTCCTTTAGAAATAGGACCGCTGAATTCAATATTTTTCATGTAGCAAAGCAACCGGGGGGGGGGG
>CAUOFW020003058.1:881413-921002 GCA_963454935.2 Ilex paraguariensis
GGGGGGGGGGGGGGGGGGGGGAGAGTTTTGTGAGATAGACATGGTGAATTAGTGCATGGAGGACAAGTTTGAAACTTCTATGTATTATGATCCTCTACAATTGTGTTTGATTAAGCCTAAATATGAGGAAGATAACTTTGAGTGTATATTTTATGCTGAATTGCTAAACAAGTCACAATAGTTACATGGTTTGGAGACAAAACCCAAAAAAGAAATGTTCTTTGGTGTAGAAAAATCTTGAGTGAAGTTTGGTATCGGACAATTGGAGTTCAGTTAAACCTTTTCAATAACTTGAATTTTTGTACACTAGTTTAGTTGGATAAGTTCTTCTTTTCTGTTTAGATAGTTTTTTCATTTTTCTTTCTTATGGTAATTTGTTCTTTTGTCATATTACAGTTAGTTTTGTTTAGGAGCAACACTCAAGTGTTCTCTTTCCCTTATCTTTTAATTTCTCATTACATTATATTTGTTGCATTGAGCACAATGCAGATTTTTAGTTGGTGGTGAGGTTACACAATGGTTTTGCTCCTATTTATTTTTGCTATTTTTTCTTATTTTAGTTTTAGTAGTTTTTAGTGAAAATTTGATTTTTTTTTCAAAATATGTCTATTTGAATGATACTTGTTTTTTTCTTATGAGCTATGAGATTTACATATGCTATGTGATATTCAAATTGGTTGCATGTTGTACTCTATAGACTTGTAGTCTATGCTTGAGTATCATAGCGATGTTTTGTATTAGAAACTCAAACTTTGTTCACATTGAGCATGCAATTTCTGTTGAGAATTCTAAAAGTAGATTTATTTTCAGAAAAGCTAGACATCTATAGTAGAGATGCATATGAGTATTGTGCTTATTGTTCTTGGATGGTTATAGTAAATTTACTCATATGAAAATCATTACTAATCCTTTGCTTTTCACTAATCCGAGCAATTAGCTTTGGTTAGGAGAATAGGTGTGATTAGTTGGCTATATCTCAACAAGAAGCGACACTCTTCCATGCTTTTCTGAAAGATGATTCAAGGCCGTCTTTGAATTTTATTTGAGCCTTAAGCTTGTTCTTTCAATTCATTGTCTCTAGTATCTATGATTGAGCCATGATGAGTTTTCATTTATTTTACATCATTTAATAGCCAAGTCATTTATATAAGTATACATCTTACCTTGGTTATTTGAATCCTTATTTCCTTCATTTCTTAAACCTTCGCCCAAGGCCTTATTACAACCATAGAATGCCTATGAGATAAGCCAACTGCATTTCTTTGATTCTCTTTACATTCCTTCCATGGGATTATGCCAAGGTAATTTCACTTGATTTGTGTTTATTTTCTTGAGACATATGTGAGTATAAGTTGATTTGGTAACATAAATTCAATCCTCACATATATTGAGAAGTGGAACGGTCACTAGAGTAAGAGAGTGCCTTTCTGCATGTGAAAACCTTGGTGAGTTTGGCATTGACACTAGCTTTGGATACAAATCAAGGATATGAGTTTTATTTTGTGAATCTCTTGAGTTGCATGATCATATCACACACACATAAGTTTTGGGTACTAACATAATCATGAATATTCTCTCATATCCTTTAAGCCTGTAGTGAAACCATGTGCTAATTAGTTTTGGGTATATGTGGTGTCTCTAGTTTCATGGTAATTGGGGAAACAATAAATTGACTTCCGATAGACAAATTGAAGTTTGTAAGTGTCTTCTCTGGAAACCTTTAGGAGACAAAATTCAGCCACTAGGGGTAACCTAGGGCTTTAAAAGCTTAGTGCATAGGCTAAATGCATTCGTGCCTACAAAAGTGGCTTTGTATTTCTAATTTTTCATTTTATTAGATTGGTTACTATGCTTTAAATTCATTAGCATTATATTTGTTACTTTGTATCATAATTATATTGCATATACTTAGAATTTGTGGCATTATGGAAAATGATTAAAAACTGTATTGGGGGTATTAGGATTTAGGTTTAATTAGTTTTGTTTTTAATTTATTTTGAAAAAGAAAAAAAAAAGAGAAATTTTGAACTAAGCTACCGATTGGTCGAATGTTGCTTCCTACTAGTAGGTTCCTATTATGTCCGAAAAAATAAAAAGGTTTCTATCGATAGTTGTTGAAACCTCTCCTATTGTTGTCGAAATAACCCTAAGGTGGCTCTCTAAACCCTCCATTCTATCTAGCTCCACTTGATTCATGTTTTGATTTTTGATTTTCAGAATGGCTCAAAGAATATTTTTTCATCCAATTCCCGCTAATGAGATCTCTGGGGCTACTCTGCTAGCTTGAATTCTCTTTGTCTCCAAGACTTTTTATGATTGTGGCAAAGATGGCAAGGACAATAGGTGGCCAAGGGACACCTCAAGCCAAAACCCTTGCGGCGACTTCTCTAAGTAGGCAAGCATCAACAAGGGAAAAGGGGAAGAGGAAGTTGGTTTATTCAAGTTTTGAGGGGAAAGAATATGCACCTCCTATGACTAAGGAGGTCAAGAAGCCCTAGAAATCTGGGTATAAGGAGATTTGGGGCATGGGGTGTGAAAGAATGGTGGATCTGGAGAGCCTAGGCAAGAATTCTACAGTAAAGGCTATTATTGATGGTGGTTTAGAGTTTTTCTTCAAGCCTATTGAGGGCTACATTTTTTCTTTTTGTCACAAATTCTATTTGGGTTTTACTGTTGTGTATGCGGAGTTAATGGTGTTGAGGACTAGGGTCCGAGGGAAGATGATTGATATTACACTAGCCTCAATAGCTGAATATCTGAGATATAATAGGTCGAATATTTCTCAAATCAACTACCCCCATGTCACTTTTGGTGCCAAAGACCCTGCTAATTGAGTTAATGAGATATACGAGAGGCCCAAGGACTTCAATGGTACTTTTTTTACACGGCCATTTTGATGGTGACTACCATTTGCTCAATAAGATCCTCCACTACAATGTCTATCCCAGGGGCTCTAAGAAATTGTCAAGGATGCCAAAGGTAATACTTCTTTATGAGTTTATGTCAGGGTTGAGGATTGACATTGCTTTGATGATTTGAGCAGTGTTTAGAGACTACTGCACCACGAGCAGGGCAGAGGGGAACATGCCCTTTGGGGGTATGATTACCCAAATTTGCCTAAAATTTGGGGTGAAGAGGCTGGCATCTGATACTATGAGACCTCCTGGCTAGGCCCTATCAGAAGTGTGGGGAGAGAAAGAGCTTGACTGTGTTGAGGGCTAATGAGTCCAAAGGCAAGAGCAAGGCCACTCCTTCCACTACTATAGAGGCTGCCCCGACTTCTCGTGCCACTATGAATCAACGGGTGAGCAAGTTGGACGAATGATTGCGTGGGGTTGAGAATGAGGGAAGGACTACTAGGAGGGCTCAAGAGAGGATTGAGTCCAAGGTGGATATGTGCATGGGGATGTTGCAGAGGCAATTTGAGAGTGTTTTCCCTAGAGTGGCGATTCCAGGAGAGATGACAACACCTACTTCTACTTCTACTCCTACCCCCACTCTTTGATCGAGACTGAACCTTGTTGCTGCCACACCTCTCAACATGGCTATGGAGAGCACTACTGAGGAGGAGGAGGAGGAGAAGGAAAAGGAGAGAGATGATGAGGAGGGGGATGCCTCTAACTAATAGATGGACCTACCTTTCTACTACTTTATATTTCATTTTTCATCTTTTAGCTATCTATTTAATGTAGAGTTTAAGTAGTACATTAGGAAGTTTCTTTCGGGTAATAATAACCTAGTAGAGGAACTCCTATGTAAAAGGCTATCACATTTGCTATTTTGTGCCCAAAAGCACATCGAATATATATATGAATTCTTTTTGATTCCATTATTGTGCCATTTATTCTTTAAACATATGCATTTCAATTTGATTATATTTGTGTTTGTTTATTTTTGATTTATAGTGTAATGTTAGGAATTTTCTGTTTGTTTAATTTTGATTTGCTAAGGGACTAGCAAAATCTAAGTAGGGGTGTGATAAGAGCATAATATTGCATATTATATGCCCCATAGCCATTCATCTTAGTCATGCTAGTTACTTAATTCCTTTGTTTAAGTTGAGTTTTATATTTTATAGTGAATTTATGTGTTTGTAGGTGTTAAAATGAGGATTTGCCCGTGTTTTAATGCCATAAAGGATTTAGAGGTTCAGCTTAGCAACCTAGGAGTGAAGAGCCTTTCTACAAGTACCGGTAGAAAAGATCCTTTCTACCGATACAATTGATGCAAGAAGTTGGTTCTACCGGTAGGTGAGTACTATCCTACAAGTACATTAAAGACAGAGAGATATTCTACCAGTAGAAGATCAAGACAACCAGTATAAGGAAAACAATAAACAGTCGTACCGGTAGTTTACTATATTTGGGTAATTAAGACTCCTAAGGAAGGCAATCAACTGGCTTATTTTAAGGGTCTTGATTGGTGGATCAAAGGGAGAAAAATCAATAGGAAATCCCCTACAAATACGTAACTCTAGCAAGAGAGAAGCTTCGCCTTTCCATCATTCAATTCACCATTCTTCTCTTTTCTCTTTACTATGGTATTAGATTTTCTTCTTCTTCTTCTTCTTCTTTTAAGCTTTCTCCATAGTTTTACTTTATAAGCTTTGGTTTAATTCAAGTGTTACATTCTCGCAATGCAATTACTTTTTATTTCTTTCTATGAATTGTTTACATTCATTGCAATTTTAATACAATGTATTCCTTTCAATAGCAATTTCAATTCAATTCAATTCTTGATTTCATTTACAATGATGCTTTCTTTAATTGTTTTCAATTTTAATTCAATCATGAGTGATTAGTCATTTACCAGTTTAATCAGATGAAGCAATACCATTCGTGAATTGGGGATTTTGACTCAAATTAGGGTTTTTCAAAGAATAAGTATTTGGTTGAATTATTAAAGTTGAACACACTATCGGTATGTATATCTTATTGCTTACCTGTAGATAACTAAGACATGGCACATGTAATTTTTGGAATTACTACAATCGAAGTGATTCCTTCTAATCAATTTAATTGCCTTGGATACACATTTGTCATTATTAATTAGGTGTTAAACAAATATCAACCGCTTGAGTACAATCTCAAGTGAGTTATAGAAATTTGGATAAAAATACCTATTCACGGCGAGGTGATCTCTACCGATTAGCAGATTCTATTTATTTTTAATTGTTATTTCTTCAAGTGATCAATTTCACAAACCAACTCTTAAAATTCAAGGTTTTTATTTTCTTTTGGCCATCACCTCTTGAACAATTCATTTTTCTTGAGGAGACGACCTCAATAATCGACCAAGTTGGAAACATGATACCCCTTCCTATGCTTGGGAATTCCTTATTAATTTGATACCACTCTAAGCAACAAGCTATAGGTTTTTAAGTTTTGTCAAAATAAAAAAGCAAGTGTTAAATATTAATAAGTCCATGGGATAACTTCTTTTAAATCCTTATTCCCTTTCGTTTCCTTCACCATCACACAAGGCCACATTGCAACCAGAAAGAAGTCCTATTTGATTTTAGGAAATGTGGATGAGAATGTATGCTTATCAATTGTATTCTTTTTTTTATGTCTTTTAACATTCTTTCATGAGATTATGTCAAGATCGTGATACAAATCATAGCAAAACTTCAAGGGATCTAGTTCTAATTCAAATTAGGCTGGTTACGAGAGCACGAGCAAGGAAGTTTAAAGATGTCAATGGGCTGATTCTTGGCATGGACTCAAGCAAATTTGTGGAGGCCCATTGAGCATGATCCACTTGGGCAACAAAGAGTCATCAACATGATTCAAGTTCTAGAAGAATCTAGCTAAGGCTAAGTTTAAATTGGCATGTTTAAAATTACTTTTTTTTGGGTCAGATTGTAAGGCTTGCATGCCATTTACTTTCCTTTTTCTATTTTAGGGAAGTAAGAGTTTTTAGTCATTAGATATTCCTATTTGGGTTTGGATTGTCCAAACATAAACTCCTATTAGGATTTGTTTCCTTAGTAGATTAGGATTTGTTGCCTTAGTAGATTAGGATTTGTTTCCTTAGCAGATTAGGAATTTTCCTTACAATGGTCAGCCTTATAAATAAGCATTTAATCAATGAAAAGGGGCAGATCATTATTCAGTAAAATTTGAGAGTGTTTTCTCTATGGTTCTTTGAAGAACTAAATGAACTTGTTGGGATTTTTCAATGGCGTTCACCAGCAACTTATCAAACGGGTTTCCACCACCATTTGTGGCGTCTTACTTATACCAAGGTTCTTGTTTCGCATCAAACAACGGGTTGAGGTCATATATACCAAGGTTGCTATTTGTCGTAAACAACGGGTCGAGATCTATCATTCAATTCTAATCATAGAACAATTTTGGGTTCCTTTTCGTTGTTTGATCTCGTTATGTTTGGCAGGTTTCACATCATTTGGTATCAGAGTGAAGGTTCCAGTTCAGGTTTGCCTATCTTTTAAAAAAAAAACCTTTCTTTTCTTTATTCTATGTTCTTTACTCCCAAGCTAGGTTCACAAATTCAAGTTTAGCTTAATTACCTTTACCCCCCATTTCGCTAGTATATTTATTGGATCTAGTTTATTACGAAATCTTATTTTGTTACTATCAAAAGATAGCTGCTGATGATAAAAAAAAAATAGAAAGGAGTCAAAAAAAAAAGAGATGCCCAAAATTGTTTGGTTGTAGTCATTACGAAATTGGAAATTGTTTAGTTCTAGTTATTTCAAAATTGTTTGTTTTCATCCATTTTGGGTCCAATAAGCCCAAAAATATCACCTCAAGCCCCAAAATCAAGTATTTTGTTGTGAAAATCTTGCTATTTTGTGCTTCCGAAAATCTAATTAGCCATGTTCCTTGAATCTTTGCCCTAAAAAACTCAAAATTCCTTGATGAATTCTTGGTGAATAGTTGCTGAAAATTTTGAGCATTGTTTGTTTAGTTTCAAAAGAATTGAAAAGAGAATTATCGAGTGGAAAAAAAAAAAGCCGAGAGTGGTGAGAACATTAGAGGGTTAAAAGCCACATATTTTTGAGTGACACATGAGTTTCGAGTGATTCACATTCTTTAGTAGAAACACATAAGGGAGAGAATTGTGAGGTCCTTTTATTTTTATTTTTTTCTTTTTCAAACTCTGTTTTGCAGCAATCATGTCTCACAACAGTAGTAAGAATATGGCAGAAGAGGCTAGAATTGGCTGACCCAAAATTGTTTATGTAGGCCATGATGAGGGAGATGAAAACAATGATGAGAAAGAAGTTTGTTCCAAGTTACTACTACCGAGAGTTGTACAAAAAGCTACAAGGTCTTTGACAGGGAAGTTGGAGCATGGAGGATTACTACAAAGAGATGGAGATTGGTATGATCCGAGCTAACGTAGAGGCAAATCGAGAGGCTAGGTTTTTACGTGGATTAAACCACAAAATCCAAGTTACGCTAGAGATGCAACAATATGTGGAGTTCGAAGATAGGGTGCACATGGCCATCAAAATGGAACAACAACTCAAGAGGGGGGAGGGTCATGTGCAACCCATAACTCTAGTTCTACCTCTTGGAAATCGAGTTATACCAAGCAAATGGACATGTCACAAACGTCCAAATCCGAGCCCAAGCCTGCGAATTCCAGCCACATTCCTCAAGGTAAAACTGACACTTCTACCTATAGGAATTGTGACATTAAATGTTTTAAATGTCAAGGCAGGGGACACATAGTAAGTCAATGTCCAAACAAGCAAGTCATGGTGTTGCAAGACAATGGTGAAATTGTGATCGACAATGATGATTCCGACATCGATGACATGCCACCATTGGACGACGTTTCCGACGAGGAATATTTAGCCCCAAATGCATTGACATTGGTGGCGAGGAGAGCATTGAGCGTGCATGCAAGAGGTTGATGAAGTGCAGCGAGAAAACATCTTTCACACCAGGTGCTACATCAAAGAAAAGGTATGTAGTGTGATTATTGATGGTGGTAGTTGTACTGATGTTGCAAGCACAATTATGGTGGAGAAATTGGGACTATCCGTGTTGAAAAACCTTAAACAGTACAAGTTGCAATGGTTAAATGATAGTAGTGAGATAAGGTTGAACATGCAGGTGTTAGTTGCATTTTGAATCGGTAACTATGAAGATGAGGTGTTGTGTGATGTAGTACCGATTCAAGTGGAACACTCAATGCTAGGGCGTCCATGGCAGTTTGATAGGTATGTGAAGCATGATGGATTTACGAACAAATATTCCTTTGTGCTTTATCAACGATTGATCACTCTTGTACCAATGACACCACAACAAGTATATGAGGATCAATTGAGATTGCAAAAAGAGAGTGATCAAAAGAAAGAGAGTGAACAAAGAAAAAGAGTGAAAATTGGAGAGGGGCCGAGAAAAATGAGAAAGGAAAAGAAAATCTTAATTCGGCCATTGAGAGAAACTCAGAGAGAAAACAAAAGAATTTCTATGCAAAAGTGAGTGAAATTAAGCAAGCAATGTTTTCAAATCAACCAATGATTGTACTCTTGTACAAAGAGGCATTTTTAAACACTAATGAACTTGACCTTGCTTTGCCTAGTTCTGTTGTTTCTCTTTTGTAGGAGTATGAAGATGTCCTTCCCGAGGAAACACCACATGAGTTACCTCCAATCTGAAGGAGTGAACATCAAATTGATTTTGTTCCTGGTGCGACAATTCCAAACAGACCAGCCTATAGGAGCAATCTCGAGGAGACAAAGGAGCTTCAATGGAAGGTAAGTGAGATGTTGGAGAAAAGGCACGTGAGGGAGAGCATGAGCCCACACACAGTTCCGGTTTTACTTGTACCTAAGAAGGAAGGGACGTGGAGAATGTACGTTGATTGTCGGGCCATCAACACCATAATGATAAAGTATCGTCATCCAATTCCTGGCTTTTATGATATGTTAGATGAGCTGCATGGTTCTTGTGTATAAGATTGATTTGAAGAGTGGTTATCATCAGATTAGAATAAAGGAAGGAGATGAATGGAAAACAACCTTTAAAACAAAATATGGTTTGCATGAATGGCTAGTTATGCCTTTTCCATTGACTAATGCTCCAAGCACCTTTATGACACTTATGAATCATGTTTTGCATGCATGTATAGGCAGATTTGTTGTTGTCTACTTTGACTCACTTATAGAAAAAATGTGGATGATCATGTAGTACATTTGATATCTGGTTGAGATGTGCTTAGAAAAGAAAAGTTGTTTGGTAATCTAAAGTAGTGTACTTTTTACACCGATAAGCTTGTATTTCTAGGATTTGTTGTTAGTGCACAAGGTATATAGGTTGATGAAGAGAAGGTACATGCAATCCAAGATTGGCGGAGTCCCAAAAGTGTAGGTAATGTTCGTAGTTTTCATGGACATGCTAGCTTTTATCGGTGGCTCGTGAAGGACTTTAGTAGCATAGCCGCATCACTTACCAAAGTGATCATGAAGAACGCTGGATTTAGATGGGGAAAAGAACAAGAAAAAGCATTTCAATTAATCAAAGAAAATCTGACCAATGGCCCATTATCGTCTTTACCTAACTTTTCAAAAAAATTTTGAGATTGAATGTGATGCTTCAAGTATTGGCATAGGAGTAGTGTTTATGCAGGAAGGACAACCAATTGCTTACTTCATCGGGAAACTAAGCAGGGCAGCCTTAAAATAACCAACTTAGGAGAAGGAGTTTTATGCATTGGTTCGAGCTTTACAGACGTGGCAACACTACATATGGCCTAAGGTATTCGGGATTCACACCGATCATCAGTCCTTGAAGCACTTGAAGGGCCAGTACAAGCTAAACAAAAGGCATGCGCGGTGGGTAGAATTCATTGAGACATTTCCATATGTCATCCAATATAAGCAAGGTAAGGAGAATGCTCGTCGATGCACTTTTCTCGCAGGTATGGATTACTCTCTGCACTTGATGCAAAATTGCTTGGTTTTGAACACATTAAAAATTTATACGTTGATGACCACGATTTTTGTGAGGCACACCAGGCTTGTGAGAAAATCGGTTGTGGTAAGTTCTTTAGGCTTGATGGATTCCTATTTCGGGAGAATAAGTTATGCATGCCTAATTGTTCCTTGAGGGAGTTATTAGTGTAGGAATCTCATGGTGGGGGATTAATGGGACATTTTGGAGTTGCAAAGACTTTATCTTTTTTGCAGGAACACTTCTATTGGCCTCACATGAAAAGAGATGTTGAGAGAATTTGTGGTAGATGTGTCACGTGTAGGCATGCAAAATCCAGAGTGTGGTCCAATGGTTTGTATACTCCTTTACCAATTCCTAGTGAGGCATGGATTGATATTTCAATGGAATTTGTGTTAGGATTGCCAAGGACCAAACGTGGGTGATATTAAATTTTTATGGTTGTGGATAGATTTTCTAAGATGGCACACTTTTATTCCATGTCACAAAAATGGATGATGCTTTGCATGTTACTGAATTGTTCTTTAAAGAGATTGTGAGATTGCATGGCATGCCTAGAACAATTGTTTCGGATAGAGATGCTAAGTTCTTGAGGTATTTTTGGAAGACTTTGTGGTGTAAGCTAGGTACTAAGCTATTGTTTTCTACTACTTGACCTCCACAAACTGAAGTAGTAAATAGGACTTTGTCTACTTTATTAAGGGAAATCATTAAAAAGAACATCAAGACATGGGAAAAATGTTTACCACATGTTGAGTTAGCGTATAACTGATCTGTTAATTCTGCTATTGAATTTTCACCATGGATTTAATCCTTTAACCCCCATTGGATTTATCTCCTTTACCTTTGACTAAGAATGTTAATTTAGATGGCAAAAGAAACGCTGACTTTGTCAAGCAGATTCATGAGAAAGCAAGACTCAACATTGAGCAAAGAAAAGAGCAGCATGCACAACAAGCTACCAAGGGGCGTTACAGCTGGTTTTTGAATCCGGAGATTGAGTTTAGCTACATATGAGAAAAGAGAGATTTTTGGCGCAAAGACGTTCCAAATTGCTTCCAAGAGGAGATGGTCCTTTCCAAGTCCTAGAGCGCATCAATGACAACGCTAAAAGCTAGATTTACTTGGTGAGTACAATGTAAATGTTACTTTTAATGTTATTGATTTCAGTCATTTTGATGTAGGTGATGATTTGAGGGCAAATCCTTTTCAAGAGGAGGGGAATGATGCAAATCATGGCCCAACTTCAAGGGATCTAGTTTAAGTTCCAATTGGGCCAATTACGAGAGCACGAGCAAGGAAGTTTAAAGATATACTCAAGAGGCATAGACTCAAGCAAATTCGTGGAGGCCCATTGAGCATGATCCACTTTGGCAATAAAGAGTCATCAACATGATTCAAGTTCTTGATGAATCTAGCTAAAGCTAAGTTTACATTGGAATGTTTAAAATTACTTTTTTTGGGTCTGATTGTAAGTCTTGCATGCCATTTACTTTCCTTTTTCTATTTTAGGCAGGTAAGATTTTTATTCGTTAGTTATTCCTATTTGGCTTTGGATTGTCAAAAAATAAACTCCTATTAGGATTTGTTTCCTTAGCAGATTAGAATTTGTTTCCTTAGAAGATTAGGGTTTGTGTTCCTTAGCAGATTAGGATTCGCTTCCTAAGTAGATTAGGATTTGTTTCCCTAGAAGATTAGGAACTTTCCTTGTAATGGTCAGCCTTATAATTAGGCATTTAATCAGTGAAAAGGGGTAGATCATTATTCAGTAAAATTTGAGAGTGTTTTCTCAATGGTTCTTTAAAGAACTAAAAGTACTTATAGGGATTTTTTCATGGTGTTCACCAGCGACTTATCAAACGGGTTCCCACTGTCGTTTGTGGCGTCTTCCTTATACCAAGGTTCTTGTTTTGCATCAAACAACTGGTTGAGGTCTATCATCAATTCTAATCGTAGAACAATCTTGGGTTCTTTTTCGTGGTTGGATCTCGTTATGTTTGGCGGGTTTCACATCCTTTGGTATCAGAATGAAGGTTCTAGTTCAGGTTTTCCTATCTTTAAAAAAGAAAAAAAACCTTTCTTTTCTTTATTCCATGTTCTTTATTCCCAAACTAGGTTCACAAATTCTAGTTTAGCCGAATTACCTTTACTCCCCATTTCCCTCGTATATTTGCTGGTTCTAGTTTATTACAAAATCTTTTTCTGTTACTATCAAAACATAATTGTTGATCATGAAAAAAAAACAGAAAGTAGTCAAAAAAAAAAAGAAGTCCGAAAGGAGTAAAGAGAAAAAAAAAAGAGATGCCCGAAATTGTTTGGTTCTAGTTATTACACAATTGGAAATTGTTTGGTTCTAGTTATTACAAAATTGTTTGTTTTCACCCATTTTGGGTCCAATAAGCCCAAAAAAATCACCTCAACCCCCAAAATCAAATATTTTGTTGTGGAAATCTAGCTATTTTTGTGCTTCTGAAAATCTAATCAGCCGTGTTCCTTGAATCCTTGCTCTTAAAAAACCCCAATTCCTTGATGAATTCTTGGTGAATTTTTCTTGGAAATTTTGAGAATTTTTTGTTTAGTTTCAAAAGAACTGAAAGAGAATTATAAAGTGGAAAAAAAAAAAAAAAAAGAAGCCAAGAGTGGTGAGAACATTAGAGGGTTAAAAGACATGTATTTTTGAGTGAAACACGAGTGTAGAGTGATTCACATTCTTGAGTATAAACACGTAAGGGACAACATTGTGAGGTCCTTTTATTTTTATTTTTTTCTTTTTCTAACTTTGTTTTGCAGCAATCATGTCTCACAACAATACTAAGAATATGGCCGAAAAGGCTGTGGAACTGGCTGACCTGAAATTGTTTATGGAGGCCATGATGAGTGTGCTAAAAATGATGATGAGAAAGCGGTTTGTTCCAAGTTACTAATATCGAGAGTTGTACAAAAAGCCAAAAGGTCTTAGACAGGGAAGCCGGAGCATGGAGGATTACTACAAAGAGATGGAGATTGCTTTGATCTGAGCTAATGTTGAGGCAGATCGAGAGGCTACAATGGCTAGGTTTTTACTTGGATTAAACAAGAAATTCCAAGATAAGGTGGAGATGCAGCATTATGTCAAGTTGGAAGATATGGTGCACATGGGCATCAAAGTGGAGCAACAACTCAAGAGGGGGGGGGGGCCATGTGCAGCCCATAACTCTAGCTCTACCTATTGGAAACCAAGTTATATCAAGCAAATGGACAATCACAAAAGTCCAATTTCGAGCCCTAGTTCGCAAACACCAGCCACGTTCCTCAAGGTAAAATCGACACTGCTACCTCTAGAAAATGAAACATTAAATGTTTTAAATGTCAAGGCAGGGGACACATAGAACGTCAATGTCCAAACAAGCAAGTCATGGTGTTGCAAGACCATGGTGAAATTGAGACCAACAATGAAGATTTCCGACACTGATGACATGCCACCATTGGAGGACGTTTTCCGAGGTTGCATGCAAAAGAGGTTGATGAAGTGTAGTGGGAGAACATCTTTCACACTAGGTGCAACATCAACGACAAGGTATGTAGTGTGATTATTGATGGTGGTAGTTGTACTAATGTTGCAAGCACAATAACGGTGGAAAAATTGGGACTATCCATGTTGAAACACCCTAAACCGTACAAGTTGCAATGGTTAAATGATAGTGGTGAGATAAGGGTGAACAAGGGTGTGTTAGTTGCATTTTGAATCGGTAATTATGAAGATGACGTGTTGTGTGATGTTGTACGGATGCAAGCAGGACACTTAATGCTAAGGCATCCTTGGCAGTTTGATAGGCATGTGAAGCAAGATGGATTTACAAACAAATACTCCTTTGTGCTTAATCAACGATCAATCACTCTTGTACCATTGACACCGCAACAAGTGTATGAGGATCAAGTGAGATTGCAAAAAGAGAGTGATCAAAAGAAAGAGAGTGAACAAAAGAAAAAGAGTGAAAATCAGAGAGAGGCCTAGAAAAATTAAAATTCAGCTGTTAAGAGAAAATCAGAGAGAAAACAAAAGACTTTCTATGCAAAAGTGAGTGAAATTAAGCGAGCAATGTTTTCAAATCAGCCAATGATTGTACTCTTGTACAAAGAGGCATTTTTAAACACTAACAAACGTGACCTTCCTTTGCCTAGTTTTGTTGTTTCTCTTTTGCTGGTGTATGAAGATGTCCTACCCGAGGAAACACCAGATGACTTAGCTCCAATTTGAGGGAGTGAACGTCAAATTGATTTTGTTCCCTGTGTGACAATTTCAAATCAACCAGCCTATAGGAGCAATCCCCAGGAGACAAAGGAGCTTCAATGGCAGGTAAGTGAGATGTTGGAGAAAGGGCACATGAGGGAGAGCATGAGCCCATGCACAGTTCCGGTTTTACTTATAACTAAGGATGAGATGTGGAGACTGTGTGTTGATTGTTGAGCCATCAAGAACATAACGTGATGTGTTACCCGCCGGAATAACCAGAACCAACAACGAAAAAAATCCAAGATCGTTTAACGAACAGATTTTATGGTAGACCTTGACCCGTTGTTTACATCAAACAAGAACCTTGGTATATAGACCTGAACCCACTGTTTGTGAAACAAGAACCTCGGTATAAAGGAAGACGCCACAAACGGTGTGGAAACCCGTTTGATAAGTCGTTGGTGAACGCCACGGAGAATTCCGATAAGTTCGTTTAGTTCTTCAAAGAACCAAAGAGAAAACACTCTCAAAATTTGCTGAATAATGATCTGAATTTTCATTGATCTGAATGCCTATTTATAGGCTGGTCATTACAAGGATTAGGAATCTTCCTAAAATAGCTATCCTACTTAGGAAATATCTCTTACTTGTGGGTAAAGAAATATCTCTTACTTTCCTAAGACTCTTGAAGAAAAAAGGAAAGACATTCAGCCCTTTAAATGGCTGATCACATGCCTAAATAGAAAAAGGAAAGTACTTGGCATACAAGCCTTACAATTAGACCCTAAAAATAAAGAATAGTGCACGTACTGTAGCATGAACAGTGCACGCTACAGTAACTTTGAAAACCCTACTTCATAAGAAATAAAACATGTGGGCTAAGCATCCTCAAGCCCACTTATTAATAATTCTAATCCTTTAGACAAATTGGAGGCCTTAACAACAATAAACCAATTGAATCTTAGCCTTAGCCCCTAGCTGGATTCTTCTAGAACTTGAATCATGTTGATGAATCTTTGTTGCCCAAGTGGATCATGGTCAATGGGCCTCCACAAACTTGCTTGATTCCATGCCTCTTGAATTAGTCCATTGAGTACCTCTTTAAACTTCCTTGCTCGTGCTCTCGTAACCGGCCCACTTGGAACTTGAACTAAATCCCTTGAAGTTGTGTTATTATTTGCATCATAACGGCAAAGTATCATCATCCAATTCCTCGCTTAGATGATATGTTAGATGAGCTGCATGGTTCTTGTTTATTTTCATAGATTAATTTAGAGAGTGGTTATCAACAGATTAGAATAAAGGAAGGAGAAGAATGGAAAACAACCTTTAAAACAAAATATGGATTGTATGAATGGTTAGTTATGCCTTTTGGATTGACTATAGCTTCGAGCACCTTTATGAGACTTATGAATCATGTTTTGCATGCACTTATAGGCAGATTTGTTGTTGTCTACTTTGATGATATACTCATTTATGGAAAAAACATGGATGGTCATGTAGTATATTTGAAATCTGTTTTAAATGAGCTTAGAAAAGAAAAGTTGTTTGCTAATCTAAAGAAGTGTACTTTTTACACCAATAAACTTGTATTTCTGGGATTTTTTGTTAGTGCACAAAATATACAGGTTGATGAAGAGAAGGTACGTGCAATCCAAGATTGGCTGAATTCCACAAGTGCAGGTAATGTTCATAGTTTTCATGGACATGCAAGCTTTTACTAGCGGTTTGTGAAGGACTTAGTAGCATAGCCACACCACTTACCAAAGTGATCAAGAAGAACGTTGTATTTAGGTGGGGAGAAGAACAAGAAAAGGTGTTTCAATTAATCAAAGAGAAGTTGACCAATGGCCCATTATTGTCATTACCTAACTTTTTGAAAACATTTGAGATTGAATGTGATGCTTCAGGTATTGGCATGGGAGCAGTGCTTATGCAGGAAGGACGGCCAATTGCTTACTTAATCGAGAAACTAAGTGGGGCAGCCTTAAACTAGCCAACTTATGGGAAGGAGTTGTATGCATCGGTTTGAGCCTTAGTGACATGGCAACATTACCTATGGCCTAAGGAATTTGTGACTCAGACCTATCATGAGTCCTTGAAGCACTTGAACTGCCCGCACAAGCTAAACAAAAGGCATGCGCAGTGGGTAGAATTCATTGAGATGTTTCCATACGTTATTCGATATAAGCAAGGTATGGAGAATGTGGTCATTGATGCACTTTCTCGCAGGTATGCATTACTCTCCACACTTGATGCAAAATTGCTTGGTTTTGAACACATTAAAAATTTATACCCTGATGACCACGAATTTTGTGAGGAATACCAGGCTTGTGAGAAAACCGATTGTCATAAGTTCTTTAGGCTTGATGGAATCCTGTTTCGAGAGAATAAGTTATACATGCCTAATTGTTCCTTGGGGGGAGTTGTTAGTGCAAGAATCTCATGGTAGGGGATTAATGGGACATTTTGGAGTTGCAAAGACTTTAGTTGTTTTGCTGGAACACTTCTATTGGCCTTACATGAAAAGAGATGATGAGAGAATTTGTGGTAGATGTGTCACGTGTAGGCATGCTTAGTCCAATGTGCGGTCCAATGGTTTATGGATTGATATTTCAATGGACTTTGTGTTAGGATTGCCAGGGACTAAACGTGGGAGAGATTCAATTTTTGTGGTTGTGGATAGAGTTTCTATGATGACACACTTTTATTCCATGTCACAAAACAGATGATGCTTCGCATGTTGCTAAATTGTTCTTTATAGAGATTGTGAGATTGCATGGCATGCCTAGAACAATTGTTTCGGATAGAGATGCTAAGTTCTTGAGGTATTTTTGGAAGACTTTGTAGTGTAAGCTAGGTACTAAGTTATTGTTTTCCACTACTTGTTATCCACAAACTGATCGTCAAACTGAAGTAATAAATTAGACTTTGTCTACTTTATTGAGGGCAATCATTAAAAAGAACATCAAGACATGGGAAGAATATTTACCTCATGTTGAGTTTGCTTAAAACTGATCTGTTCATTCTGCTACTAAATTTTCACCATTTGAAATTGTGTATGGATTTAATCCTTTAACCCCCATGGATTTATCTCCTTTACCTTTGACTGAGCTTGGTAATTTTGATGGCAAAAGAAAAGCTAACTTTGTCAAGCAAATTCATGAGAAAGCAAGACTTAACATTGAACGAAGAACGGAGCAGTATGCAAAACAAGCCAACAAGGGGCATCACAAGCTGATTTTTGAACCCAAAGATTGGGTTTGGCTTCATATGAGAAAAGAGAGATTCCAGCACAAAGACGTTCCAAATTGCTTCCAAGAGGAGATGATCCTTTCCAAGTCCTAGAGCGCACCAATGAAAACGCCCTACAAGCTAAATTTACTTGGTGAGTACAATGTAAGTGCTACTTTTAATGTTACTGATTTGAGTTCTTTTGATGTAGGTGATGATTTGAGGGCAAATCCTTTTCAAGAGGAGAAGAATGATCCAAATCATAGCACAACTTCAAGGGATCTAGTTAAAATTTCAATTGGGCAGGTTACGAGAGCATGGGCAAGGAAGTTTAAAGATGTACTCAATGGGTTGATTCAAGAGGCATGGACTCAAGCAAATTTGTGGGGGCACATTGAGCATGATCCACTTGGGCAACAAAGAGTCATCAACATGATTCAAGTTCTAGCAGAATCTAGCTAAGGCTAAGTTTACATTGGCATGTTTAAAATTACTGTTTTTGGGTCTGATTTTATTGCCTGCATGCCATTTCCTTTCGTTTTTCTATTTTTGGCAAGTAAGAGTTTTAGTCTTTAGTTATTTTGATTTGGGTTTGGATTGTCAAAATATGAACTCCTATTAGGATTTGTTTCCTTAGCAGATTAGGATTTGTTTCCTTAACAGATTAGGAATTTTCCATGTAATGGTCAGCCTTATAAATAGGCGTTTATTCGTTGAAAAGGGGCAGATTATTATTCCGTAAAATTTGAGAGTGTTTTCTATACGGTTCTTTCAAAAACTAAACGAACATATCGTGATTTTTCCGTGGTGTTCACCAACGACTGATCAACTGGTTTCCACCACCGTTTGTGGCATCTTCCTTATACCAATGTTCTTGTTTTGCATCAAACAACGGGTTGAGGTCATATATACCAAGGTAGTTGTTTGTCATAAACAATGGGTCGAGGTCTATCATTTAATTCTGACCAAAAAACTATTTTCGGTTCTTTTTCGTTGTTGGATCTCATTATGTTTGGTGGGTTTCACATCATTTGGTATCAGAGCGAAAGTTCTAGTTCAGGTTTGCCTATCTTTTCTTTTTGTTTTAAAAAAAAAAATCCTTTCTTTTCTTTATTCTATGTTCTTTACCCCCAAACTAGACACACAAATTCTAGTTCAGCCAAATTACCTTTACCTGCCATTTCATTCGTATATTTGTTGATTGGTTCTATGTTATTACGAAATCTTATTCTATTACTATCAAAAGATAGTTGTTGATCACCAAAAAAAAAAGCCGAAAGGAGAAAAAAAAAGCCGAAAGGAGTCAAAAAAAAAAAGGCCGAAAGGAGTCAAAAAAAAGAGAAGCCCAAAATTGTTTGGTTCTACTTATTATGAAATTGTTTGTTTTTATCCATTCTGGGTCCAATAAGCCTAAAAAAATACCTCAACCCCCAAAATCTGATATTTTGTTGTGAAAATCTTGCTAGTTTGTGCTTCTAAAAATCTAATCTGCCGTGTTCCTTAAATCCTTGCTCTTAAAAACCCAAAATTCCTTGATGAATTCTTGGTGAATTGTTGCTGGAAATTTTAAGAATTGTTTGTTTAGTTTCAAAAGAACTGAAAGAGAATTATCAAATGGAAGAAAACAGCCAAGAGTGGTGAGAACATTAGAGGGTTAAAAGCCACATATTTTGGAGTGAAACACGAGTGTAGAGTGATTCACATTCTTGAGTGTCAACATGTAAGGTTGAGAATTTTGAGGTCCTTTTATTTTTCTTTTTGTCTTTTTGTAACCTTGATTTTCAGCAATCATGTCTCACAGCAGTGCTAAGAATAAGGCCGAAGAGGCTATGGAATTGGCTGACCCAAAATTCCTTATGGAGGCCATGATGAATGAGATGAAAACTGTGATGAGAAAGCGGTTTGTTCCAAGTTACTATTGTTGAGAGTTGTACAAAAAGCTACAAGGTCTTAGACAGGGAAGCCGGAGCGTGAAGGATTACTACAAAGAGATGGAGATTGCTATGATCCGAGCTAATTGTAGAGGCAGATCGAGAGGCTACAACGGCTAGATTTTTATTTGGATTAAACCAAAAAATCCAAGATAAGGTAGAGATGCAGCATTATGTGGAGTTGGAAGATATGGTGCACATGGCCATCAAAGTGGAACAACAACTCAAGAGGGGGGTGGGTTACGTGCAGCCCATAAATATAGTTCCTCCTCTTGGAAACTGAGTTATACCAAGCAAATGGACAAGTCAAAAACGTTCAAATTCGAGCCCAAGTCCGCGAACACCAGCCACAATCCTCAAGGTAAAACTGACACTTCTACCTCTAGGAATTGAGACATTAAATGTTTTAAATGTCAAGGCAGGGGACACATAGCAAGTCAATGTCCAAACAAGCAAGTCATGGTGTTGCAAGACAATGGTGAAATTATGACCGACAATGAAGATTCTGACACCGATGACGTGCCAGAATTGGAGGACATATCTGAGGAGGAATATTTAGCCCCTTATGCATTGAAATTGATGGTGAGGAGAGCATTGAGTGTGCATGCAAAAAAGGTTGATGAAGTGCAGTGGGACAACATCTTTCACACTAGGGCTACATCAAAGACAAGGTATGTAGTGTGATTATTGGTGGTGGTAGTTGTACTAATGTTGCAATCACAATTATGGGGGTGAAATAAGAACTATCCATGTTGAAACACCCTAAACCGTACAAGTTGCAATGGTTAAATGATAGTGGTGAGATAAGGGTGAACAAGCAGGTGTTACTTGCCTTTCGAATCGATAAGTATGAAGATAAGGTGTTCTGTGATGTAGTGCCGATGCAAGTGGGACACTTGTTGCTTGGGTGTCCTTGGCAATTTGATAGGCATATGAAGCCTGATGGATTTACGAACAAATACTCCTTTGTGCTTACTCAAGGATTGATCACTCTTGTACCATTGACACCGCAGCAAGTATATTAGGATCAACTGAGATTGCAAAAAGAGAGTGATCAAAAGAAAGAGAGTGAACAAAAGAAAAGGAGTGAAAATCAGAGAGAGGCCGAGAAAAGTGAGAAAGAAATAGAAAATGAAAATTCAGCCATTGAGAAAAAATCAAAGAGAAAACAAAAGACTTTGTATGCAAAATTGAATGAAATTAAGTGAGTAATATTTTCAAATCAGCCAATGATTGGTACTTTTGTACAAAGAGGCATTTTTAAACACTAATGAACTTGACCTTGCTTTGCCTAGTTCTGTTGTTTCGCTTTTGCAAGAGGATGAAGATGTCTTTCCCAAGGAAACACCGCATGAGTTACCTCCAATCCGAGGGATTGAACATCAAATTGATTTTGTTCCAGGTGCGACAATTCCAAACCGACCAGCCTATAGGAGCAATCCTAAGGAGAAAAAGGACCTTCAATGGCAGGCAAATTAGTTGTTGGACAAAGGGCACGTGAGGGAGAGCATGGGCCCATACACAGTTTCTGATTTTACTTGTACCTAAGAAGGATGGGATGTGGAGAATGTGCATTAATTGTCGGGCCATCAACAACATAATGGTAAAGTATCGTCATCCAATTCCTCGCTTAAATGATATGTTAGATGAGCTGCATGGTTCTTGTGTATTTTCTACGATTGTTTAAAGAGATGAATGGATTAGAATAAAGGAAGGAGATGAATGGAAAATAGTCTTTAAAACAAAATATAGTTTGTATGAATGGTTAGTTACGCCTTTTGGATTGACTAATGCTCCGAGCACCTTTATGAGACTTATGAATCATGTTTGGTGTGCATTTATAGGCAGATTTGTTGTTGTCTACTGTGGTGATATACTCATTTGTAGCAAAAAAGTGCATGATCATGTACTACATTTGAAATCTGTTTTAGATGTGGTTAGAAAAGAAAAGTTGTTAGTTAATCTAAAGATGTGTACTTTTTAAACCGATAAGTTTGTATTTTTAGGATTTTTTATTAGTTCACATGGTATACACGTTGATGAATCCCACAAGTGTAGGTAATGTTCGTAGTTTTCACGGACATGCTAGCTTTTATTGGCGGTTCATAAAGGACTTCAGTAGCATAGCCACACCACTTACCGAAGTGATCAAGAAGAACGTTGGATTTAGATGGGGAGATGAAGAAGAAGAAAAGGCGTTTAAATTAATCAAAGAGAAGCTAACCAACGACCCATTATTGTCTTTACCTAACTTTTCAAAAACGTTTGAGATTGAATGTGATGCTTCCGATATTGGCATAGGAGCAGTGCTTGGGCGGGAAGGACGACCAATTGCTTACTTCATCGAGAAACTAAGCGGGGCAGCCTTAAACTACCCAACTTTGGAGAAGGAGTTGTATGCATCGGTTTGAGCTTTAGAGACATGGCAACACTACCTATAGCCTAAGGCATTCGTGATTCACACCGATCATGAGTCCTTAAAGCACTTGAAGGGCCAGTACAAGCCAAACAAAAGGCATGCACGATGGGTAGAATTCATTGAGACATTTCCATACGTCATCCGATATAAGCAAGGTAAGGAGAATGTGGTCGCCGATGCACTTTCTCGCAAGTATGCATTACTCTCCACACTTGATGCAAAATTGCTTGGTTTTGAACACAATAAAAAAAATTTTACACTGATGACCACGAATTTTGTGAGGAATACTGGGCTTGTGGGAAAATCGGTTGTGGTAAGTTCTTTATGCTTGATGTATTCCTGCTTTGAGAGAATAAGTTATGCGTGCCTAATTGTTCATTGAGGGAGTTATTAGTGCAGGAATCTTGTGGTGGGCGATTAATGGGACATGTTGGAGTTGCAAAGACTTTTGTAGTTTTGCAAGAACACTTCTATTGACCTCACATGAAAAGAGATGTTGAGAGAATTAGTGGTAGATGTGTCATATGTAGGCAAACTAAATCCAGAGTGCGGTCCAATGGCTTCTATACTCCTTTACCAATTCTTAGGGAGCCATGGATTGATATTTCAATGGACTTTGTGGTAGGATTGCCTAGGACGAAATGTGTGAAAGATTCAATTTTTGTGGTTGTGGATAGATTTTCTAAGAGGGCACACTTTTATTCCATGTCACAATACGGATGATGCGTCGCATGTTGCTGAATTGTTCTTTAGAGAGAATGTGAAATTGCATGGCATGCCGAGAACAATTGTTTCAGATAGAGATGCTAATTTCTTGAGCTATGTTTGGAAGATTTTGTGGTGTAAGTTGGGTACTAAGCTATTGTTTTCTACTACTTGTCACCTACAAACTAATGGTCAAACTGAAGTAGTAAATAGGACTTTGTCTACTTTATTGAGAGAAATCATTAAAAAGAACATCAAGCCATAGGAAGAATGTTTACCACAAGTTGAGTTTGTTTATAACCGACCTATTCATTCTGCTACTAAATTTTCACCATTTGAAATTGTGTATGGATTTAATCCTTTACCCCCATTGGATTTATGTCCTTTGCCGTTGACTGAGCATGTTAATTTAGATGGCAAAAGAAAAGCTGACTTTGTCAAGCAAATTCATGAGAAAGTAAGACTCAACATTGAGCAAAGAATGGAGCAGTATGTGAAACAAGCCAACAAGGGGCGTCACAAGCTGATTTTGAACCAGAAGATTGGGTTTGGCTGCATTTGAGAAAAAAGAGATTACCAGGGCAAAGACGTTCCAAATTGCCTCCAAGAGGAGACGCCTACGAGCTAGATTTACCTGGTGAGTACAATATAAGTGCTACTTTTAATGTTACTGATTTGAGTACTTCTGATGTAGGTGATGATTTGAGGGAAAATCCTTTTCAAGAGGAGGGGAAAGATGCAAATCATAGCACAACTTCAAGGGATCTAGTTCAAGTTCCAATTGGGCCGATTATAAGAGCTCGAGCATGGAAGTTTAAAGATATACTCAACTAGCTGATTCAAAAGGCCTAGACTCAAGCAAATTCATGGAGGCCCATTGAGTCATCAACATGATCCACTTTGGTAATAAAGAGTCATCAACATGATTCAAGTTCTAAAAGAATCTAGCTAAGGCTAAGTTTATATTGGCATGTTTAAAATTACTTTTTTTTTGGTCTGATTGTACGGATTGCATGCCATTTACTTTCCTTTTTCTATTTTAGGCAAGTAAGAGTTTTAGTCTTTAGTTATTCCTATTTGGGTTTGGATTTTCAAAATATAAACTCCTATTAGGACTTGTTTCCTTAGCAGGTTAGGATTTGTTTCCTTAGTAGATTAGGAATTGTTTCCTTAGCAGATTAGATTAGGAATTGTTTCCTTAGCAGATTAGGAATTTTCCTTGTAATGGCCAGCCTTATAAATAGGCCTTTAATAAATGAAAAGGGGTAGATCATTATTCAGTAAAAATTGAGAGGGTTTTCTCTACTATTCTTTGAAGAACTAAATGAACTTATTGGGATTTTTACATGGCGTTCACCAGCAACTGATCAAACGGGTTTCCACCACCGTTTGTGCCATCTTCCTTATACCAACATTCTTGTTTCGCATCAAACAAGGGGTTGAGGTCATAAATACCAAGATTGTTGATTGTCGAAAACAATGGGTCGAGGTCTATCATTCAATTATGATTGTAGAACGATCTTGGGTCCCTTTTCGTTGTTGGATCTCGTAAAGTTTGGCGGGTTTCACACCATTTGGTATCAGAGCGAACGTTCTAGTTCAGGTTTGCCGATCTTTTTAAAAAAATACATTTCTTTTCCTTATTCTTTGTTCTTTACTTCCACACTAGGTTCACAATTTATAGTTTAGCCGAATTACCTTTAACCCCCAATTCCCTCGTATATTTGTTGGTTCTAATTTATTACGAAATCTTATTCTATTACTATCAAAAGATAGTTGCCTATCATTAAAAAAAAAATAGAAAGGAGTCAACAAAAAAAAAAAAGAAGGCTGAAAGGAGTCAAAAAAAAAAAGAAGAGAAGCCTGAAATTGTTTAGTTCTAGTTATTACGAAATTGGAAATTTTTTGGTTCTAGTTATCACAAAATTGTTGGCTTGCATCCATATTAGGTCCAATAAGCCCTAAAAAATACCTCAACCCCCAAAATCAGATATTTTGTTGTGAAAAACTTGCTATTTTGTGCTTCCGAAAATCTAATCAGTCGTGTTCCTTGAATCCTTGCTCTTAAAAACCCAAAATTCCTTGATGAATTCTTGGTGAATTGTTTTTGGAAATTTTAAGAATTTTTTTGTTTAGTTTCAAAAGAATTGAAAAATAATTATCGAGTGGAAGAAAAAAGCCAGGAGTGGTGAGAACATTGGAGGGTTAAAACCCACGTATTTTTGAGTGAAACATGAGTGTAGAGTGATTCACATTCTAGAGTGTAAACACGTAAGGGAGAGAATTGTGAGGTCCTTTTATTTTTATTTTTGTCTTTTTCTAACTTTGTTTTGTAGCAATCATGTCTCACAACAGTGCTAAGAATAAGGCCGAAGAGGCTATGGAATTGGCTGACCCAAAATTCCTTATGGAGGCCATGATGAATGAGATGAGAAAGCGGTTTGTTCCAAGTTACTATTGTTGAGAGTTGTACAAAAAGCTACAAGGTCTTAGACAAGGAAGCTGGAGCGTGGAGGATTACTACAAAGAGATGGTGATTGCTATGATCCGAGCTAATTGTAGAGGCAGATCGAGAGGCTACAACGGCTAGATTTTTATTTGGATTAAACCAAAAAATCCAAGATAAGGTAGAGATGCAGCATTATGTGGAGTTGGAAGATATGGTGCACATGGCCATCAAAGTGGAGCAACAACTCAAGAGGGGGGTGGGTTACGTGCAGCCCATAAATATAGTTCCTCCTCTTGGAAACTGAGTTATACCAAGGAAATGGACAAGTCAAAAACGTTCAAATTCGAGCCCAAGTCCGCGAACACCAGCCACAATCCTCAAGGTAAAACTGACACTTCTACCTCTAGGAATTGAGACATTAAATGTTTTAAATGTCAAGGCAGGGGACACATAGCAAGTCAATGTCCAAACAAGCAAGTCATGGTGTTGCAAGACAATGGTGAAATTGTGACCGACAATGAAGATTCCGACACCGATGACGTGCCAGAATTGGAGGACATATCTGAGGAGGAATATTTAGCGCCTTATGCATTGAAATTGATGGTGAGGAGAGCATTGAGTGTGCATGCAAAAAAGGTTGATGAAGTGCAGCGGGACAACATCTTTCACACTAGGGCTACATCAAAGACAAGGTATGTAGTGTGATTATTGATGGTGGTAGTTGTACTAATGTTGCAATCACAATTATGGGGGTGAAATAAGAACTATCCATGTTGAAACACCCTAAACTGTACAAGTTGCAATGGTTAAATGATAGTGGTGAGATAAGGGTGAACAAGCAGGTGTTACTTGCCTTTCGAATCGGTAAGTATGAAGATAAGGTGTTCTGTGATGTAGTGCCGATGCAAGTGGGACACTTGTTGCTTGGGTGTCCATGGCAATTTGATAGGCATATGAAGCATGATGGATTTACGAACAAATACTCCTTGTGCTTACTCAAGGATTGATCACTCTTGTACCATTGACACCGCAGCAAGTATATTAGGATCAACTGAGTTTGTAAAAAGAGAGTGATCAAAAGAAAGAGAGTGAACAAAAGAAAATGAGTGAAAATCAGAGAGAGGCTGAGAAAAGTGAGAAAGAAATAGAAAATGAAAATTCAGCCATTGAGAAAAAATCAAAGAGAAAACAAAAGACTTTGTATGCCTTTTGGGGGCCAAATACCTCCGATCTCTACCGTAGGTGCCAAAGAAGAATGAATGAAATTAAGCGAGTAATATTTTCAAATCAGCCAATGATTGGCACTTTTGTACAAAGAGGCATTTTTAAACACTAACGAACTTAACCTTGCTTGCCCTAGTTCTGTTGTTTCTCTTTTGCAGGAGTATGAAGGTGTCTTTCTCGAGGAAACACCACATGAGTTACCTCCAATCTGAGGAATTGAACATCAAATTGATTTCGTTCCCGGTGTGACAATTCCAAACTGACCAGCCTATAGGAGCAATCCCGAGGAGACAAAGGAGCATCAACGGCAGATAAGTGAGTTGCTGGAGAAAGGGCATGTTAGGGAGAACATAAGCCCATGCACAGTTCCTCTATTACTTGTACCTAAGAAGGATGGGATGCGGAGAATGTGTGTTCATTGCCAGGCCATCAACAACATAATGGTAAACTATCGTCATCCAATTCCTTGCTTAAATGATATGTTAGATGAGCTGCATGGTTCTTGTGTATTTTCTAGGATTGATTTAAAGAGTGGTTATCATCAAATTAGAATAAAGAAAGGAGATGAATGGAAAATAGCCTTTAAAACAAAATATAGTTTGTATGAATGGTTAGTTATGCCTTTTGGATTGACTAACGCTCCAAGCACCTTTATGAGACTTATGAATCATGTTTTGTGTGCATTTATAGGCAGATTTGTTGTTGTTTACTTTGATGATATACTCATTTGTAGCAAAAACATGGATGATCATGTAGTACATTTGAAATCTGTTTTAGATGTGCTTAGAAAAGAAAAGTTGTTTGCTAATCTAAAGAAGTGTACTTTTTACACCGATAAGCTTGTATTTCTGGGATTTGTTGTTAGTGCACAAGGTTTACAGGTTGATGAAGAGAATGTACATGCAATCCAAGATAGGCCGAGTCCCACAAGTGTAGGTAGTGTTCGTAGTTTTCATGGACATGCTAGCTTTTACCGGTGGTTCATGAAGGACTTTAGTAGCATAGCCGCACCACTTACTGAACTGATCAAGAAAAATGTTGGATTTAGATGGGGAGAGAAACAAGAAAAGGCGTTTCAATTAATCAAAGAGAAGTTGACCAATGGCCAATTATTGTTTTTACCTAACTTTTCGAAAACGTTTGAGATTGAATGTGATGCTTCAGGTATTGGCATAGGAGCAATGCTTATGTAGGAAAGACGACCAATTGCTTACTTTATCGAGAAACTAAGCGGGGCATCCTTAAACTACCCAATTTATGAGAAGGAGTTGTATGCATTGGTTCGAGCTATAGAGACGTGCCAACACTACCTATGGCCTAAGGAATTCGTGATTCACACCGTTCATGAGTCCTTGAAGCACTTGAAGGGCCAACACAAGCGAAACAAAAGGCATGCGCGGTGGGTAGAATTCATTGAGACGTTTCCATATGTTATCTGGCATAAGCAAGGTATGGAGAATGTAGTTGCCGATGCACTTTCTTGCAGGTATGCATTACTCTCCACAGTTGATGCAAAATTGCTTGGTTTTGAACACATAAAAAATTTACACGTTGATGACCACGAATTTCGTGAGGCATACCGGCCCTGTGAGAAAATCGGTCGTGGTAAGTACTTTAGGCTTGATGGATTCTTGTTTGGAGATAATAAGTTATGCGTGCCTAATTGTTCCTTGAGAGAGTTATAAGTGTAGGAATCTCGTAGTGGGGGATTAATGGGACATTTGGAGTTGCAAAGACTTTATCTATTTTGCAGGAACACTTCTATTAGCCTCACATTGGGTTGTGGATAGATTTTCTAAGATGACACACTTTATTCCATGTCATAAAACTGATGATGTTTCGCATGTTGCTGAATTGTTCTTTAGAAAGATTGTGAGATTACATGGCACGCGTAGAACCATTGTTTCAGATAGAGATTCTAAATTTTTGAGCTATTTTTGGAAGACTTTGTGGTGTAAACTAGGTACTAAGCAATTTTTTTCTGCTACTTGTCACCCACAAACTGATGGTCAAACTGAAGTAGTAAATAGGACTTTGTCTACATTACAAGAAACATCAAAACATGGGAAGAATGTTTACCACATGTTGAGTTTGCTTATAACCGATCTGTTCATTCTGCTACTAAATTTTCACCATTTGAAATTGTGAATGGATTTAATCCTTTAACTCCATTGGATTATCTCCTTTACCTTTAAATGAGCATGTTAATTTAGATGGAAAAAAGAAAGCTGACTTTGTCAAGTAGATTCATGAGAAAGCAAGACTCAACATTGAGCGAAAAACAAAGCAGTATGCAAAGCAAGCCAACAAGGGGTGTCACAAGCTGATTGTTGAACCAGAAGATTGGGTTTGGCTGCATATGAGAAAAGAGAGATTTTCAACACAAAGACATTCCAAATTGCTTCCAAGAGGAGATGGTACATTCCAAGTCCTAGAGTGCATCTATGACAACGCTTACAAGCTAGATTTACCTGGTGAATACAATGTAAGTGCTACTTTTAATGTTGCTGATTTGAGTCCTTTTGATGTAGGTGATGATTTGAGGGCAAATCCCTTTCAAGAGGAGGGGAATGATGATGCAAATCATAGCACAACTTCAAGGGATCTAGTTCAAGTTCCAATTGGGCCGGTTACGAGAGCACGAGCAAGGAAGTTTAAAGATGTACTCAACGGGCTAATTCAAGAGACATGGACTCAAGAAAATTCGTGGAGGCCCATTGAGCATGATCCACTTGGGCAATAAAGATTCATCAACATGATTCAAGTTCTAGATGAATCCGGCTAAGGCTTAGCATAAATTGGCATATTTTAGGATACTTTTTGGGTCTTATTATAAGACTTTCCTTATCTATTCAAGCATGTGATCAGCATATTAAACGGTTGATTGTATTTTTTTCTCTTTTAGGAAAGTAAGTATTTTTTTACCAGCAAGTAAGAGATATTTCTTTACCAACAAGTAATAGATATTTCTTCATCAGCAAGTAAGAGATATTTCTTAATTAGGATTAGCTATTTTAGGAAGTTTCTTTGTAATGGCCAGCCTATAATATAGGCATTCAATCAATGAAAAGAGCAGATCGTCATTTAGCAAATTTGAGAGTATTTTCTCTACGGTTCTTTGAAGAACTAAATGAACTTATCGGGATTTTTCGTGGCGTTTACTAGCGACTTGTCAAACTGGTTTCCACCACTGTTTGTGGCGTCTTCCTTATACCGAGGTTCTTGTTTCACAACAAACAGCAGGTTGAGGTCATATATACTAAGTTTCTTGTTTGTCGTAAACAACGGGTCGAGGTCTATCATTCAAATCTGATCGTAGAATGATCTTGGGTTCCTTTTCGTTGTTAGATCTCATTATTTTTGGAGGGTATTCACATCATTTGGTATCAGAGCAAAGGTTCTAGTTCAGGTTTGCCTACCTTTTAAAATCCTTTCTTTTCTTTATTCTGGGTTCTTTACTTCCAAATTTAGTTCACAACCTTTAGTCTCTCCGAATTTCCTTTACCCCCATTCTGCTAATATTTTGTTGGTTCTAGTTTCTAACAAAATCTTATTCTGTTACTATCAAAGATAGTTGCTGATCTTTAAAAAAAAAAAAAAAAAGAAGGGAGTCAAAAAAAAAAAAGTCCGAAAGGAGTTAAAAAAAAAGAAAAAGAAGAGTAGCCTGAAATAGTTTGGTTCTAGTTATTAGGAGATTGTTTGTGTTCACATCTTGGGTCCAACAAGCCCGAAAACCACCTCACACCAAAATCAGATATTGTGTTTGGAAATCTTGCTATTTTGTGCATCCAAAAGTCTAATCAGTCGCATTCCTTGTATTCTTGCTCTTAAAACCTAAAATTCCTTGATGAGTTCTTGGTGAATTGTTGCTGGAAATTTTGAATTGTTTGTTTATATTCAAAAGAACGGAAAGAGAATTATCGAGTGGAAAAAGGCAAGAGTGGTGAGAACATTAGAGGGTTAAAAGCCATGTAATTTTTTTTTTTAGTGAAACACGAGTGTAGAGTGATCCATATTCTTGAGTGTAAAAACATAAGGGAGTTGTGAGGTCCTTTTTTATTATTTTATTTTCTAACTTTGTTTTTGCAATAATCCATGTCTCACAACAGTGCTAAGAACATGATTGAAGATGCTACGGAACTGGCTGATCCAAAATTGTTTATGGAGGCCATGATGAGTGAGATGAGGCGTGTGATGAAGTTGGAATTGGAGCAGGTTCATAAATGGATAGATCAAATGGAGAATACATGTGAGAAGTAGCCTTAAAACTTTCCTAATGTGCGTAGAAGGGAAAGAGTTCAACCAAGGGAAGTAAGGGTTGATGATGCAAGGCCTTATGGGGATAGTTTTGATGAAGAAAATTATCAGAATTTTGTTGTTAATAATGGGAGACATGGAGGGCGGTTTAGAGAAGTTAGGAATCAGGAAGATAACAACTTAGGTGGTATTAAAATGAAGATTCCATCCTTTCAAGGTAGATCCGACCCTAAAGCATACCTTGAGTGGGAGAAGAATATGGAGTTTGTATTTAACTGCCACAACTATTCTGAAGCAAAGAAGGTAAAATTAGCGGTGATGGAGTTTTTTGACTATGCTATTACTTGGTGAGATCAGCTTGTTATGAACCAGAGGCGAAATAGAGAACGACCATTAGAGACATGAGAGGAGATGAAAATGGTGATGAGAAAGCGGTTCATTCCAAGCTACTATTACCAAGAGTTGTACAAAAAGCGACAAGGTCTTAGACAAGGAAGATGGAGCGTGGAGGATTTCTACAAGGAGATGGAGATTACTATGATCCGAGCTAATGTAGAGGAAGATCAAGGGGCTACCATGGCTAGGTTTTTACTTGAATTAAACTGGGAGATCCAAGATATGAGAGAGATACAGCATTATGTGCAGTTGGAAGATATGATGCACATGGCCATAAAGTGGAGCAACAACTGGACAAGTCACAAACGTCCAAATTCGAGCCCAAGCCCACGAACACCAGCCACGTTCCTCAAGTTAGAACTGACACTTCTACCTCTAGGAATTGTGACATTAAATATTTTAAATGTCAAGGCAGGGGACACATAGCAAGTCAATGTCCAAATAAACAGGTCATGGTCTTGCAAGACAATGGTGAAATTGGGACCGACAATGAATATTCTGACACCGACGACATGCCACCATTGGAGGACATTTCCAAGGAGAAATATTTAGCCCTTGATGCATTGACATTGGTGGCGAGGAGAGCATTGAGCGTGCATGCAAAAGAAGTTGGTAAAGTGCAACAGGAGAACATATTTCACACTAGGGGCTACATCAAAGACAAGGTGTGTAGTGTGATTATTGATGGCGCAAGTTGTAATAATGTTGCAAGCACAATTATGGTGGAAAAATTGGTACTACTCTTGTTGAAGCACCCTAAACCGTACAAGTTGAAATGGTTGAATGATAGTTGTGAGATAAGGGTGAACAACTAGGTGTTAGTTGCATTTCGAATTTGTAAGTACAAAGATGAAGTGTTGTGTGATGTAGTACCAACGCAAGCAGGACATTTAATATTAGGGCGTCCTTGGCAGTTTGATAGGCATGTGAAGAAGCAAGAGGTTAGGGTACTATCTGTATGGTGGTTTCGATGGGATTCGTCAAAAGGAGCACTTTGTGGGTGAGCTTTTATCCTTGAATTTGATATGCTACTAAGCTTTGTGTGCAAGAAATTAATGGGTAAAGGTTATAAGGGATTTGAGATGTAGGAAGTGGGGGTAGAGGTGACACACTACTTCAAAACTTGATTTGAATCGGTACCCTTCCATGGTATGAACTAGTACATGTAAAGTTGAACCAGTACAACAAAGAACTGGTAGGAGTTGTATTGGTTCAACTATGCTAAACTCCGTAATTTTGGCGCAACATTATTGGTGATTTGCCCAGCCACTTTTTAAACCTCATGGGAACTTTAATGAACTTGAAAACAACCCTCTAAGCTTTAATTTACATGTTATCACATGATTTTGTCTCGAGCCGTAACCCTGGTTAAGTGTTGGTTAGATAATTTATATAGTGTTGTTTGGGAAGGAAATGGAGGATAAGTGAATTCATACACGATTTAGCATTTATACATAGTTATTCCAAACATAATGCATGTGGGGGAATATTCATATGTAATGTGTAGAAACAAGTGTTAGTTATGGGGGCAATGACATCCACGACAGCTCCACCCAAAGAGCCGTCGGGGAATTAACTTTGGAATAGCATCAAGTCTAGGTGAGTGTACTAACTCGCATGCCTTTGTTTATTTTAAGGAAGCTATTACTTATGAATGAGAATATGGAAGAGTTGGCTTATGATGGTGTGGTAGCAATGTCTATAGCCTTAGTGGCGATTATTAGATGGCCATAATGGCGGACTCGTTATAGCCTTAGCGGCAACTGTGAGATGACCATAAGTGCAGACTCATTATGGCTTTAGTGTCAAGTGATAATATTCCTATAAGTTGTTATGAGCAAGAGTGATAGTATTTATGGAGGTTTCTCACTTTCTTAATGTTTGAGTTAGTGTAATTGTTGTTTAAAAGTTGTTACTTATGTTTTGTGCATTCACTGAGCGTGTGAGCTCACCTCCTTCCCATAGTTTGTGTTTCAGGTAACAAAGGAGGAAGGGATGTCTACTACTGAGTCTAGATGGTTAAGAGAGAAATGGCCTACAAGATCTAGATATATCTTTTGTTAGTCGAATTCACAGGGAACTAATGTTGGTGTTTGAAGCTAAGATCAATAGAGACAAAGGTTAATAGAAATCCTGAATTTGGGAGTTGTGATGGTGATGATAATTTCTAAACAAAATATAAGATTCATTAAATGGAAATAAAAATCACTCTTTAGTTCAAGGATCCGAACATGTGCAGATGTATTTGGATGCTATATTTGTTAAATATTGATTATTCGACTAACCCCTAGGTCAATAGCAAGTTAATGGAAAGATAATGATTGAATGTCTAAATTAATAATATAGGTCCAACATTTTTGTAGAAAATCATAATAATTGCTTATGCTGAGAATTAATCCGTCTATAAACAATCAAATAACCCTACAAAGCATCCATCAATAGTTAAGTTATTCAACCATAAATTAAAGCACAATGTAAGTGAAGATTGGAAGATTGTCATGAAGACCTAGCTTGGGTATTTGCAGTGAGTCATTATAATATCTTATGCCAAAACTTAACTAGTCAATAGGTGATCAAACAATTGAACAAAGTACTTTAGCTATGCTAGATACATTCAATCATTCAACATATAAAGGAAAGGGTAATACAATAAGCATAAATGAAATTGCGCAAATATAACTTCCGTACATTACTTTACATGTCCATCACCTCTTACAAAAAAGTGAATGAGAAACTACTCACTCTTTATTACTAAAAGAAAGCTAGAAAAGTGAATGAATCCCATCCCTCTAAGTAGAGAAACTTAAAATTTGCAAATTTAGAACTATAAAGAGAGTGCAAGTCTTCTCTCCAACAAAGAAGATGAATATGCATTACTTTTTTTTTCAAATATGCTCCTTCTCTTTCCCTTTTTTTTTTTCATATCCTTCAATTGTTACAACTACTCATGTTTCACTCCTGGCATATTTTCATCTTTTCATTCCCTTTTGGCTAATTTTTTTCTTTTTTTTAATTGCATTTGTACCAGTACAAATTCTATCGGTTCAATAGTGGGTTTCCACCAATTGACCTCTACTGCTCTTGTTTCAATTTTCGCTCACCCCCTACAACTTCTCATGTCTTCCACCAATGCACATCCCATATACAAATAATTTTGAAGTAAATTTGGGATAACCAACGTAGGAAAGTTCTTTTAAATTGGGTTTGGTCAAAAGCATGGCTAAGACAAGAAATTTTAATTTAAAGGATCAATAACTGTTGTCTAATGATATTATTTCACAATGAATGGTGGAGGCTCAAAAATGGTACAAAGACAACCTACTATCATTTCTTGAGGAGGTACACATATTTTTCTCATATTGAAAAATTTCTTGGCGTATATCAACATATTACCTTACTTGAACTAATTGAAATGAAGTTAATGAGATTATTCAAGGAACTAAAAATGAAGAAGCTTACTTGTGTAAATAATGTACATTGTTCCTCCAAGGATAGAAAGGCTCAAATCTCACCATGGTGTTCTTCATTATCTCCGCCAAGTATGTCAGGCTTTCTAGGAGTAGGAGTTGTATCACAATTCCCGAAACTAGCATCATCATTATGCACCTTTACATGAGTTGCAAATAAAAATGTATATCTGGTTACTTACAGTTAGAGATAATACCTATTTCAACCATGTGCATTTATCCAACTCAAATTCTCAGATTGAATACCAAGATAAGCTTATGTTGAATCACTCTGACAAGCAATCTCAATTTCATGACTATTCTACCAATCTAGACACACCAAACGCCATAATATTAACAAACACCAAATTCACGCATAACAGAAAACAATTCAAAGCAGTGGTAAATAGCATCTCAAGAGAAAGATGGTCTAGCACCATCACCACCAAGGCTNAGTCCTTTTGATGTAGGTGATGATTTGAGGGCAAATCCTTTTCAAGAGGAGGGGAATGATGCAAATCATAACACAACTTCAAGGGATTTAGTTCAAGTTCCAAGTGGGCCGGTTACGAGAGCACGAGCAAGGAAGTTTAAAGAGGTACTCAATGGACTAATTCAAGAGGCATGGAATCAAGCAAGTTTGTGGAGGCCCATTGACCATGATCCACTTGGGCAACAAAGATTTATCAACATGATTCAAGTTCTAGAAAAATCCAGCTAGGGGCTAAGGCTAAGATTCAATTGGTTTATTGCCGNGACCATGATCCACTTGGGCAACAAAGATTCATCAACATGATTCAAGTTCTAGAAGAATCCAGCTAGGGGCTAAGGCTAAGATTCAATTGGTTTAGTGTTGTTAAGGCCTCCAATTTGACTAAAGGATTAGAATTATTAATAAGTGGGCTTGAGGATGCTTAGCCCACATGTTTTATTTCTTATGAAGTAGGGTTTTCAAAGTTACTGTAGCATGCACTGTTCATGCTATAGTACGTGCACTATTCTTTATTTTTAGGGTCTAATTGTAAGGCTTGTATGCCAAGTACTTTCCTTTTTCTATTTAGGCATGTGCTCAGCCATTTAAAGGGCTGAATGTCTTTCCTTTTTTCTTCAAGAGTCTTAGGAAAGTAAGAGATATTTCTTTACCCACAAGTAAGAGATATTTCTTAAATAGGATAGCTATTTTAGGAAGTTTCCTAATCCTTGTAATAACTAGCCTATAAATAGGCATTCAAATCAATGAAAATTGAGATCATTATTCAACAAATTTTGAGAGTGTTTTCCCCTTGGTTCTTTGAAGAACTAAACGAACTTATCGGAATTCTCCGTGGCGTTCACCAACGACTTATCAAATGGGTTTCCACACCGTTTGTGGCGTCTTCCTTTATACCGAGGTTCTTGTTTGTTGTAAACAACGGGTCAAGGTCTACCATAAAATCTAATCGTTAAACGATCTTGGGTTCTTTTCGTTGTTGGTTCTTGTTATTCCGGCGGGTACCACATCATTTGGTATCAGAGCCAAGACTCGAGTTCAGGTTTGCCTGTCACTTAAAACCTTTCTCTTCGTTATTCCTTGTTCCTTTCTTTTCGTTATTTTGTGTTCTTTTAGTTCCTAAAAATTCGGTTCACATACCCTCAGTGTAGCTGAATTTCCTTTACCCAATTCCGCTCGTATTTTGTTGGTTCTACTTATTACAAATTCATATTTTGTTACCACAAAAGTTAGTTGCTGGTCAAAAAAAAAAAAAAAAAGGCAGAAAGAAGTCAAAAAAAAAAAAGTCAGAATGTTTGTGTTCATCTATCGTCCAAAAAAAAAATCAGATTGTTTATAAATCATCCATCTTGGGTCCAATAAGTCCAAAAACCATCTCACCCCAAAATCAGGTTTTTTTTTTGGAAGTCTTGCAAATTTGTGCTTCCAAAAATCTAATCAGCTGTGTTCCTTGAATTCTTTCTCTTCAAACCTGAAATTCCTTGATGAGTTCTTGGTGAATTGTTGCTGGAAATTTTGAGAATTGTTTGTTTAGTTTTAGAAGAACTGAAAGAGAAATTATTGAGTGGAAAAAGGCAAGAATGTTGAGAACATTGGAGGGTAAAAAAAAAAGGCCATGTATTTTGAGTGAAACACGAGTGTAGAGTGATCCACATTCTTGAGTGTAAACACGAGTGTAGAGTGATCCACATTCTTGAGGTTCTTTTATTATTATTATTTTTTTTTGTTTCTAACTTTGTTTTGCAGCAATCATGGCNGATCGTTAAACGATCTTGGGTTCTTTTCGTTGTTGGTTCTTGTTATTCCGGCGGGTACCACATCATTTGGTATCAGAGCCAAGACTCGAGTTCAGGTTTGCCTGTCACTTAAAACCTTTCTCTTCGTTATTCCTTGTTCCTTTCTTTTCGTTATTTTGTGTTCTTTTAGTTCCTAAAAATTCGGTTCACATACCCTCAGTGTAGCTGAATTTCCTTTACCCTATTCCGCTCGTATTTTGTTGGTTCTACTTATTACAAATTCATATTTTGTTACCACAAAAGTTAGTTGCTGGTCAAAAAAAAAAAAAAAAACGGCAGAAAGAAGTCAAAAAAAAAAAAGTCAGAATGTTTGTGTTCATCTATCGTCCAAAAAAAAAAATCAGATTGTTTGTAAATCATCCATCTTGGGTCCAATAAGTCCAAAAACCATCTCACCCCAAAATCAGGTTTTTTTTTGGAAGTCTTGCAAATTTGTGCTTCTGAAAATCTAATCAGCTGTGTTCCTTGAATTCTTGCTCTTCAAACCTGAAATTCCTTGATGAGTTCTTGGTGAATTGTTGCTGGAAATTTTGAGAATTGTTTGTTTAGTTTTAGAAGAACTGAAAGAGAAATTATTGAGTGGAAAAAGGCAAGAATGTTGAGAACATTGGAGGGTAAAAAAAAAAAAGCCATGTATTTTGAGTGAAACACGAGTGTAGAGTGATCCACATTCTTGAGTGTAAACACGTAAGGGAGAGAATTGTGAGGTTCTTTTATTATTATTATTATTATTATTATTTTTTGCTTCTAACTTTGTTTTGCAGCAATCATGTCTCACAACAATGATACGGATCTTGCTGACCCAAAATTGTTTATGGAGGCCATGATGAGTGAGATGAGGCGTGTGATAAAGTTGGAACTAGAGCAAGTTCATGAACGGATAGATCAGATGGAGAAAACACAAGAGAAACAGCCACAAAACGTCCCTAATGTGTGTAGAAGGGAAAGAGTTCAACCAATGGAAGTAAGGGAAGAAGATGAAGAGCCTTATGGGGCTGGTTTTGATGAAGAAGATGATCAGAATTCTGTTGTTAGGAGACATGTAGGGCAGTTTAGAGAAGCTAGGAACCGGGAAGATAACAACTTGGGTGGTATTAAGATGAAAATTCCATCCTTTCAAGGTAGATCCGATCCTGAAGCATACCTTGAGTGGGAGAAGAAGATGGAGTTCGTATTTGACTGCTATAACTATTCTGATGCAAAGAAGGTAAAATTAGCAGTGATTGAGTTTTCTGACTATGCTATTACTTGGTGGGATCAGCTTGTTATAAACCGGAGGCGAAATAGAGAACGTCCAATAGAGACATGGGAGGAGATGAAAGCGGTGATGAGAAAGCGATTCATTCCAAGCTACTACTATCGAGAGTTGTACAAAAAACTACAAGGTCTTAGACAGGGAAGCCGGAGTGTGGAGGATTACTATAAGGAGATGGAGATTGCTATGATCCGAGCTAATGTAGAGGAAGATCGAGAGGCTACCATGGCTAGGTTCTTACTTGGATTAAACCGGGAAATCCAAGATAAGGTGGAGATGCAGCATTACGTGGAGTTGGAAGATATGGTGCACATGGCCATCAAAGTGGAGCAACAACTCAAGAGGGGGGGTGGGTCACGTGCAGCCCATAACTCTAGTTCTAATTCTTGGAAATCGAGTTATACCAAGCAACTGCACAAGTCACCAACGTCCAAAGCCGAGCCCAAGTCCGCAAACACCAGCCACATTCCTCAAGGTAAAACCGACTCTTCTACCNAGTTATACCAAGCAACTGGACAAGTCACCAACGTCCAAAGCCGAGCCCAAGTCCGCGAACACCAGCCACATTCCTCAAGGTAAAACCGACTCTTCTACCTCTAGGAATCGTGACATTAAATGTTTTAAATGTCAAGGCAGGGGACACATAGCAAGTCAATGTCCAAACAAACAGGTCATTGTGTTGCAAGGCAATGGTGAAATTGTGACCGACAAAGAAGATTCTGACATCGATGGCATGCCACCATTGGAGGACGTTCCCGAGGAGGAATATTTAGCCCCTGATGCATTGACATTGGTGGCAAGGAGAACATTGAGCGTGCATACGAAGGAGGTTGATGAAGTGCAGCGGGAGAACATCTTCCACACTAGGTGCTACATCAAAGACAAGGTGTGTAGTGTAATTATTGATGGTGGTAGTTGTACTAATGTTGCAAGCACAATTATGGTGGAGAAGTTGGGACTACCCGTGTTGAAGCACCCTAAACCATATAAGTTGCAATGGTTGAATGATAGTGGTGAGATAAGGGTGAACAAGCAAGTGTTGGTTGCATTTCGAATTGGAAAGTACAAAGATGAAGTGTTGTGTGATGTACCAATGCAAACTGGACACTTATTGCTAGGGCGTCCATGGCAGTTTAATAGGCATGTGAAGCATGATGGCTTTACAAACAAATACTCCTTTGTGCTTAATCAACGATCAATCACTCTTGTACCATTGACACCGCAGCAAGTATATGAGGATCAAGTGAGATTGCAAAAAGAGAGTGATCAAAAGAAAGAGAGTGAAAAAAAGAAAGAGAGTGAACCAAAGAAAAAGGGTGAAAATCATAGAGAGGCCGAGAAAAATGAGAGAGAAAAAGAAAATCAAAATACGGCCATTGAAAAAAATCAGAAAGGAAACAAAAGAATTTCTATGGAAAAGTGAGTGAGATTAAGAGAGCCATGTTTTCAAATCAGCCGATGATTGTACTTTTATACAAAGAGGCACTTTTAAACACTAACGAACTTGACTTTGCTTTGCCTAGTTCTGTTGTTTCTCTTTTTCAAGAGTATGAGGATGTCTCTCCAGAGGAAACACCACATGGGTTACCTCCAATCTGAGGGATTGAACATCAAATTGATTTTGTTCCCGGTGCAACAATTCCAAACCGACCAGCCTATAGGAGCAATCCCGAGGAGACAAAGGAGCTTCAATGGCAGGTAAGTGAGTTGTTGGAGAAAGCGCATGTGAGGGAGAGCATGAGCCCATGTGCTGTTCCAGTTTTAATTGTACCTAAGAAGGATGGGACGTGGAGAATGTGCGCCGATTACCGGGCCATCAACAACATAACGGTAAAGTATCGT
>CAUOFW020003058.1:923124-994549 GCA_963454935.2 Ilex paraguariensis
GCAAAGACGTTCCAAATTGCTTCCAAGGGGAGATGGTCCTTTCCAAGTCCTGGAGCGCATCAATGACAACGCCTACAAGCTAGATTTACCTGGTGAGTACAATGTAAGTGCTACTTTTAATGTTACTGATTTGAGGGCAAATCCTTTTCAAAAGGAGGGGAATNTTAGGAAAGAAAAGTTGTTTGCTAATCTAAAGAAGTGTACTTTTTATACTGATAAGCTTGTATTTCTGGGTTATGTTGTTAGTGCACAAGGTATACAGGTTGACGAAGAGAAGGTACGTGCAATCCAAGAATGGCCGAGTCCCATAAGTGTAAGTAATGTTCGTAGTTTTCATGGACTTGCTAGTTTCTATCGGCGGTTTGTGAAGGACTTTAGTAGCATAGCCGCACCACTTACTGAACTGATCAAGAAGAATGTTGGATTTAGATGGGGTGAAGAACAAGAAAAGGCATTTCAATTAATCAAAGATAAGCTAACCAACGCCCCTTTATTGTCTTTACCTAAATTTTTGAAAACGTTTGAGATTGAATGTGATGCTTCAGGTATTGGCATAGGAGCAGTGCTTATGCAGGAAGGACGACCAATTGCTTACTTCAGCGAGAAACTAAGCGGGGCAGCCTTAAACTACCCAACTTACGATAAGGAGTTGTATGCATTGGTTCGAGCTTTAGAGACTTGGCAACACTACCTATGGCCTAAGGAATTCGTGATTCACACCGATCATGAGTCCTTGAAACACTTGAAGGGCCAGCACAAGCTAAATAAAAGGCATGCACGATGGGTGGAGTACATTGAAACGTTCCCATACGTCATCCGGTATAAGCAAGGTAAGGAGAATGTGGTTGCCGATGCACTTTCTCGCAGGTATGCATTACTCTCTACACTTGATGCAAAATTCCTTGGTTTTGAGCACATTAAAAATTTATACGTTGATGATCACGAATTTTGTGAGGAATACCGGGCTTGTGAGAAAACCGGTAGTGGTAAGTTCTTTAGGCTTGATGGATTCCTATTTCGAGAGAATAAGTTATGCGTGCCTAATTGTTCCTTGAGGGAGTTGTTAATGCAGGAATCTCATGGTGGGGGATTAATGGGACATTTTGGGGTTGCAAAGACTTTAGCTGTATTGCAAGAACACTTCTATTGGCCTCACATGAAAAGAGATGTTGAGAGAATTTGTGGTAGATGTATCACATGTAGGCAAGCTAAATCCAGAGTGCAGCCCAATGGTTTGTATACTCCTTTACCAATTCCTAGTGAGCCATGGATTGATATTTCAATGGACTTTGTGTTAGGATTGCCTAGGACTAAGCGTGGGAGAGATTCAATTTTTGTGGTTGTGGATAGATTCTCTAAGATGGCACACTTCATTCCATGTCACAAAACGGATGATGCTTCGCATGTTGCTGACTTGTTCTTTAGAGAGATTGTGAGATTACATGGCATGCCTAGAACAATTGTTTCAGATCGAGATGCTAAGTTCCTGAGCTATTTTTGGAAGACTTTGTGGTGTAAGCTAGGTACTAAGCTATTGTTTTCTACTACTTGTCATCCCCAAACTGATGGTCAAACTGAAGTAGTAAATAGGACCTTGTCTACTTTATTGAGGGCAATCATTAAAAAGAACATCAAAACATGGGAAGAATGTTTACCACATGTTGAGTTTGCTTATAACCGATCCATTCATTCTGCTACTAAATTTTCACCATTTGAAATTGTGTATGGATTTAATCCTTTAACCCCATTGGATTTATCTCCTTTACCTTTGACTGAGCATATTAATTTAGATGGCAAGAAGAAAGCTGACTTTGTCAAGCAGATTCATGAGAAAGCAAGACTCAACATTGAGCGAAGAACGGAGCAATACGCAAAACAAGCCAACAAGGGACGTCACAAGCTGATTTTTGAACCCGGAGATTGGGTTTGGCTGCATATGAGAAAAGAGAGATTTCCGGCGCAAAGACGTTCCAAATTGCTTCCAAGGGGAGATGGTCCTTTCCAAGTCCTAGAGCGCATCAATGACAACGCCTACAAGCTAGATTTACCTGGTGAGTACAATGTAAGTGCTACTTTTAATGTTACTGATTTGAGTCCTTTTGATGTAGGTGATGATTTGAGGGCAAATCCTTTTCAAGAGGAGGGGAATGATGCAAATCATAACACAACTTCAAGGGATTTAGTTCAAGTTCCAAGTGGGCCGGTTACGAGAGCACGAGCAAGGAAGTTTAAAGAGGTACTCAATGGACTAATTCAAGAGGCATGGAATCAAGCAAGTTTGTGGAGGCCCATTGACCATGATCCACTTGGGCAACAAAGATTCATCAACATGATTCAAGTTCTAGAAGAATCCAGCTAGGGGCTAAGGCTAATATTCAATTGGTTTATTGTTGTTAAGGCCTCCAATTTGTCTAAAGAATTAGAATTATTAATAAGTGGGCTTGAGGATGCTTAGCCCACATGTTTTATTTCTTATGAAGTAGGGTTTTCAAAGTTACTGTAGCGTGCACTGTTCATGCTACAGTATGTGCACTATTCTTTATTNTTTTTGAAAACGTTTGAGATTGAATGTGATGCTTCAGGTATTGGCATAGGAGCAGTGCTTATGCAGGAAGGACGACCAATTGCTTACTTTAGCGAGAAACTAAGCGGGGCAGTCTTAAAGTACTCAACTTACGATAAGGAGTTGTATGCATTGGTTTGGGCTTTAGAAACTTGGCAACACTACCTATGGCCTAAGGAATTCGTGATTCACACCGATCATGAGTCCTTGAAACACTTGAAGGGCCAGCACAAGCTAAATAAAAGGCATGCACGATGGGTGGAGTACATTGAAACGTTCCCATACGTCATCCGGTATAAGCAAGGTAAGGAGAATGTGGTTGCCAATGCACTTTCTCGCAGGTATGCATTACTCTCTACACTTGATGCAAAATTCCTTGGTTTTGAGTACATTAAAAATTTATACGTTGATGATCACGAATTTTGTGAGGAATATCGGGCTTGTGAGAAAACCGGTAGTGGTAAGTTCTTTAGGCTTGATGGATTCCTATTTCAAGAGAATAAGTTATGCGTGCCTAATTGTTCCTTGAGGGAGTTGTTAATGCAGGAATCTCATGGTGGGGGATTAATGGGACATTTTGGGGTTGCAAAGACTTTAGCTGTATTGCAAGAACACTTCTATTGGCCTCACATGAAAAGAGATGTTGAGAGAATTTGTGGTAGATATATTACATGTAGGCAAGCTAAATCCAGAGTGCAGCCCAATGGTTTGTATACTCCTTTACCAATTCCTAGTGAGCCATGAATTGATATTTCAATAGACTTTGTGTTAGGATNTTAAATAGGATAGCTATTTTAGGAAGTTTCCTAATCCTTGTAATGACCAACCTATAAATAGGCATTCAAATCAATGAAAATTGAGATCATTATTCAGAAAGTTTTGAGAGTGTTTTCTCTTTGGTTCTTTGAAGAACTAAATGAACTNGACTTTGTGTTAGGATTGCCTAGGACTAAGCGTGGGAGAGATTCAATTTTTGTGGTTGTGGATAGATTCTCGAAGATGGAACACTTCATTCCATGTCACAAAACGGATGATACTTCGCATGTTGCTGACTTGTTCTTTAGAGAGATTGTGAGATTACATGGCATGCCTAGAACAATTGTTTCAGATCGAGATGCTAAGTTCCTGAGCTATTTTTGGAAGACCTTGTGGTGTAAGCTAGGTACTAAGCTATTGTTTTCTACTACTTGTCATCCCCAAACTGATGGTCAAACTGAAGTTGTAAATAGGACCTTGTCTACTTTATTGAGGGCAATCATTAAAAAGAACATCAAAACATGGGAAGAATGTTTACCACATGTTGAGTTTGCTTATAACCGATCCATTCATTCTGCTACTAAATTTTCACCATTTGAAATTGTGTATGGATTTAATCCTTTAACCCCATTGGATTTATCTCCTTTACCTTTGACTGAGCATATTAATTTAGATGGCAAGAAGAAAGCTGACTTTGTCAAGCAGATTCATGAGAAAGCAAGACTCAACATTGAGCGAAGAACGGAGCAATACGCAAAACAAGCCAACAAGGGACGTCACAAGCTGATTTTTGAACCCAGAGATTGGGTTTGGCTGCATATGAGAAAAGAGAGATTTCCAGCGCAAAGACGTTCCAAATTGCTTCCAAGGGGAGATGGTCCTTTCCAAGTCCTGGAGCGCATCAATGACAACGCCTACAAGCTAGATTTACCTGGTGAGTACAATGTAAGTGCTACTTTTAATGTTACTGATTTGAGTCCTTTTGATGTAGGTGATGATTTGAGGGCAAATCCTTTTCAAGAGGAGGGGAATGATGCAAATCATAACACAACTTCAAGGGATTTAGTTCAAGTTCCAAGTGGGCCGGTTACGAGAGCACGAGCAAGGAAGTTTAAAGAGGTACTCAATGGACTAATTCAAGAGGCATGGAATCAAGCAAGTTTGTGGAGGCCCATTGACCATGATCCACTTGGGCAACAAAGATTCATCAACATGATTCAAGTTCTAGAAGAATCCAGCTAGGGGCTAAGGCTAAGATTCAATTGGTTTATTGTTGTTAAGGCCTCCAATTTGTCTAAAGGATTAGAATTATTAATAAGTGGGCTTGAGGATGCTTAGCCCACATGTTTTATTTCTTATGAAGTAGGGTTTTCAAAGTTACTGTAGCGTGCACTGTTCATGCTACAGTACGTGCACTATTCTTTATTTTTAGGGTCTAATTGTAAGGCTTGTATGCCAAGTACTTTCCTTTTTCTATTTAGGCATGTGCTCAGCCATTTAAAGGGCTGAATGTCTTTCCTTTTTTCTTCAAGAGTCTTAGGAAAGTAAGAGATATTTCTTTACCCACAAGTAAGAGATATTTCTTAAATAGGATAGCTATTTTAGGAAGTTTCCTAATCCTTGTAATGACCAACCTATAAATAGGCATTCAAATCAATGAAAATTGAGATCATTATTCAGAAAGTTTTGAGAGTGTTTTCTCTTTGGTTCTTTGAAGAACTAAATGAACTTATCGGAATTCTCCGTGGCGTTCACCAACGACTTATCAAACGGGTTTCCACACCGTTTGTGGCGTCTTCCTTTATACCGAGGTTCTTGTTTCACAAACAGCGGGTTGAGGTCTATATACCAAGGTTCTTGTTTGTTGTAAACAACGGGTCAAGGTCTACCATAAAATCTGATCGTTAAACGATCTTGGGTTCTTTTCGTTGTTGGTTCTCGTTATTCCGGCGGGTACCACATCAAAGGTGTCAGAGAATCTCATCTTGCTTGCCCTCAATGCTCAGCATGATGTCCTGCAAAGTCCTATCCCCTTGCTCTGCATGAGCTCCTCTACCTCTCTCTCTTCCTCCTCATCAAGGGCATCATGCAGCTCATCAACACCTGGAGAAAGCTCTCCTCCCTCCCTTGCTGCTATCCCCCCTGTTGTGTGTGTCTGACTTCTTCTAACAGACCCCTTGTTCAAGAATCCCATTGACTTGTGGATCTCCCAAGTTGGGTGAACTTTCACTCCCCATTTCTTTGCATATCTCTGTCATTATTAGACCAAAGGGAAGTGAGTTCCTATTTGCATCTCAACCCTTAATCATCTCAGGCATGATCCGGGTAGGGAGATCAATTGAGTGATTCTTGCCCAAAACATAAAGAAGTAGGGCAATGTCCAGGTAAATTTCATTGTTTTTGCCCAAGAGGCATGAGATTCATCACCACAATAAAATTAAGCATTTTATATTTATCAAGAAAATTTCCTTGCTTGATGAATTTCTTGCCTTCCCATTGAAAGTATGGTTACCCAGTCAACTCCTTCCCAATTGTATTCATTCTCATTGCCTTCCTATGAGGGTACACAGGCATGCTCATTGCCTTCCTAGGGGGGTACACAGGCCTAACGATATGGGGTATTGGCCTATATTCCAGAAGTAAGTCCACATCAATTTCAATTTCAATACCCCTCACATATAGTTTAATCTCCCCATATATTCATACCATCCCCTCTCCCTTATCATATCAAGAATCCCCAACTTAGCAAAATGATCCAAAATTATAGTACTTTTGCATACAATATGCTTGTTCAAAACATACGTATCATACCTGTCAACTTTGAGAGCATTCGAAAATTGTCTCCTGTTGTACTGATGTGTCCTAGGTGGCCTCCGAACCACTCCTCCATCCACAACCTCTGTCACAATTTGGGGCTCTTGATTGATGGCACCCATATTCCTTCTTGCGATCATTTTGACTCTTGGAAGCATATTTTCAGATTTTAGTGATTTTGGGTGAAAATGGAGGGATTTCAATCGATTAACAGTGAGAAAAATGGGTGAAAAAGGGTTTGGGTGGATGTATTTGATGATAGAATCAATGGGTAAAGGTTTTTCTAGGCTTGGGTAAGTTTTTTTAGGGTTAGGGTTTGGGTTTTGAAGGTTTGGGGGCAAAAAATGAAGCACAAAAATTGATTCTAAAATTTATGAAGCACCAGTAAATATTTTTCAAATTGACATTCAAATGTGGGTAGAGTTCAAACAAGGCTTGTTCCCAGTATCTTGCCTTATGTCAGAATTACTAAAAATCTTGAGATGCTATAACCAAAGTCCATTTGAACGTGGAAAGTTCTTTTAAATTGTGTTAACCTTAACCATTTCTTGCCTTAGCCCATTTGAAACGTGTCTGTTAAACTTAAAAACATTGCCATTCTTAGGGTTTTCAATCTCTATCGCTCCAAGAGAAAATACTTGATTGACAATATATGGTCCGGTCCACCTTGACCTCTACTTACTAGGAAAAAAATGGAGCCAAGAATTATAAAGCAAGACTTTTTAAGAAGGTTTAAATGTCTCATACACAGTGTTCTTGTCATGGAAGATTTTCATTCTAGATTTTTCAATTTTAGCATTATCATATGCCTCATTCCTTAAGTTTTCTAATCTGAAGCTTCCTAGATGCCCTTGTTTTTTCCAAATCAAAGTTCATTGTCTTTATTACCTAATATGCTCTCTGTTCAAGCTCGACAGGCAGGTTGGCTTTCCATAAAACAAGCCTATAGAGAGACATACTCAAAATGGTTTTAAAAGATGTCCGGTAGGTCCACAATGGATTAGTTAGTCTTAAAGACAAATCTTTCCGATTGGGATTCACTATCTTTTCTAAAATCTATTTTATCTCCCTATTGGCCAATTCTGCTTGACCACTTGTCTGTGGATTATAAGGAGCTGCAACCTTATGGTCTATAGAATATTTTCTCATCAAGTTCTCAAAATACTGATTGCAAAAGTGAGCTCCACCATTGTTAATAATGGCTTAAGGTATTCCAAGCCGTGACAAGATTTTTTATTTTAGAAATTCCGCCACAGTGTGATGATCAATATTATGGCATGAAATGGCCTCAACACATTTAGAGATAGAGTTTACAGCAACCAAGATATAAAGATAGCCAAATGAGGGGGGAAATGGTCCATTAAATCATTTCCCCAACAATCAAAAATTCCCATAACCAAAATGGGGTTTAGGGGCATCAAGTTTATTTTAGTAATATCCCCAACCGTTGGCATCCATCGCATGATAAACAGAAAGCTTGGGTGTCTCGGAACAATGTGGGCCAATAAAATCTGTACTATAGAATTTTTGCAATTATTTTTTTAGAACAAAAGTGACCTCCACATGTTTTAGCATGGTAAAAATTTATTGCACTTTGCATTTCATGGTTTGGTACACACCTCCTGATGATCTGATCCTAATAGTACTTAAACAGATAGGGATCATCATAAAAAAAGTTGTTTACCTTTCTCAAAAAAAATTTCTACCCAAAGAGGTAAAGGAAGAGGAAAGTGTACCAGTGGCTAAGAGATTAGCAATATCAGCATACCATGGTAACTTTGAGACCGTGAACAGCTGCTCCTACAATGTAATCACTTGCATCACACATCAGTTCAAAGGGTAAAAACCAACCAAGGGGTTACATTATTGAAGTAGAGATAAGCATTCCTTTAAGCTTATCAAAATCTTTCTAGCATGCATCATTCCATTCAAAAAATACATCCTGACTAAGGGGATGACACATGGATTTAGATATAGCACTGAAACTTTAACGAATCTCCTATTGAATCCCGCATGCCCTAAGAATGATCAAACATCCTTAACAATTTTAGAAGTGAGTAAATTGCCTATGAGATCTATCTTTGCTTTGTCAACTTTTATTCCTTTAGCTGAAACAATGTGACCTAACACTATGTCTTGTGTCCCCATAAAATTAAACTTCTCCCAATTAAGCACAAGATTGGTCTCCTCACATCTTATTAACACTTTCTCAAGATTATTTAAACATAAATTAAAAGATTCTACATTAATAGAAAAATCATCCATGAACACTTATAAAAACATATCAACTATGTCACTAAACACACTTAACGTGCATTGTTGAAATGTTGCAGGAGCATTACATACACCAAGTGGCATTTTCCAATATGCAAACATACCAAATGAGCATGTGAATGTCGTTTTCTCCTAGTCATCAAGTGCTATCTCAATTTGGTTGTAGTCTGAGTAGCCATCTAGAAAATAATAAAATGCATGACCCGCAATCCTCTCTAACACTTGATCAAGAAATGGGCGAGGGAAGTGGTCCTTCCAAGTTACAGAATTGAGATTTCGGTAGTCAATGCACATGCGTCATCTTGTGACAACTCAGGTAGATATTCCCACCCTAACTCGACCTGGGTGTGCAACGTATGCTACCTTGGCCAGTGAAAACATTTAATAACGTTAGAGTACTAGAGCGTAACATAGCAAACTTGATGCAAATCATAGCACAACTTCAAGGGATCTTGTTCAAGTCCCAATTGGGCCAATTACAAGAGCATGAGCAAGCAAGTTTAAATATGTATTCAACGGACTGAATCAAGAGGCATGGACTCAAGCAAGTTCGTGAAGGCCCATTGAGCATGATCCACGTGAGCAACAAAGATTCATCAATATGAGCATGATCCACGTGAGCAACAAAGATTCATCAATATGATTCAAGTTCTAGAAGTATTGGGCCAAGACTAAGCTTAAATTGGTATGTTTAAGAATACTTTTTAAGTATTGGGCCATTTACTTTCCTTTTTCTATTTTAGGCAAGTAAGAGTTTTAGTCTTTAGTTAATCCTATTTGGGTTTGGATTGTCAAAATATAAACTCCTATTAGGATTTGTTTCCTTAGTAGATTAGGATTTTTTTTCCTTAGTAGATTAGGATTTGTTTCCTTAGTAGATTAGGATTTATTTCCTTAGCAGATTAGGAATTTTCCTTGTAATTGCCATCCTTTAAATAGGCATCTAAATCAATGAAAAGGTAGATCATTCAATAAAATTTGAGAGTGTTTTCTTTACAGTTCTTTGAAGAACTAAACGAACTTATCATAATTTTTTCGTGGCATTTACAAGTGACTTATCAAATAGGTTTCCACCACCGTTTGTGGCGTCTTCCTTTTTGTTTCACAACAAATAGCGGGTTGAGGTCATATATACCAAGGTTCTTGTTTGTCGTAAACAATGGGTCGTAGTCTATCATTCAATTCTGATTGTAGAACGATCTTGGGTTCCTTTTCATTGTTGGATCTCATTATGTTTGGCGGGTTTCACATCATTTGGTGTCATAGCAAATGTTCTAGTTCAGGTTTGCCTATCTTTTTTAAAAAAAAACTATTTTTTTCTTTATTCTATGTTCTTTACTCCCAAACTAGGTTCACAAATTTTAGTTTAGCCGAATTTCCTTTTCCCCCCCCTCCCCCATTCTGCTCATATTTTGTTGGTTCTAGTTTATTATGAAATCTTATTCTGTAACTATCAAAAGATGGTTACTGGTCATAAAAAAAATAGAAAGGAGTAAAAAAAAAAAAGAAGGCGGCCAAAAGGAGTAAAAAAAAAGGAGAAGCCCAAAATAGTTTGGTTCTAGTGATTACAAAATTGTTTGTTTTCATCTATTTTGGGTCCAATAAGCCCGAAAAAAACACCTCAACCCCCAAAATTAGATATTTTGTTGTGAAAATCTTGCTATTTTGTGCTTCCAAAAATCTAATCAGCCATGTTCCTTGAATCCTTGCTCATAAAAACCCAAAATTCCTTGATGACTTCTTGGTGAATTGTTGCTAGAAATTTTGAGAATTGTTTATTTAGTTTCAAAAGAATTGAAAGAGAATTATTGAGTGGACATAAAAGGCAAGAATGGTGAGAACATTAGAGGGTTAAAAGCCACATATTTTTGCGTGAAACACGAGTGTAGAGTGATTCAAATTCTTGAGTGTAAGCACATAAGGGAGAGAATTGTGATGTCCTTTTATTTATATTTTTTTTCTTTTTTTCTAACTTTGTTTTGCAGCAATCATGTCTCACAACAGTGCTAAGAATATGGCCAAAAAGGCTATGAAACTGGCTGACTCAAAATTATTTATGAAGGCCATGATGAATGAGATGAGGCGTGTGATGAAGTTGGAAGTGGAGTAGGTTCACGAACAGATGGAGAACACACGTGAGAAACAGCCACAAAACGTCCTTAATATACGTAGAAAGTAAAGAACTCAAACAAGGGAAGTGAGGGTTGTAGATGAAGAGCCTTATAGGGCTAGTTTTGATGAAGAAGATGATCAAAATTATTTTTTTAGTAATAGGAAACATGGAGGGCAGTTTAGAGAAGCTAGGAATCAGGAAGATAACAATTTGGGTGGTATTAAGATGAAGATTTCATCTTTTAAGAGTAGATCCAATCCTGAAGCATACCTTGAGTGGGAGAAGAAGAGGGAGTTTGTATTTGACTGTCACAACTATTCCGAAGCAAAAAGGTAAAATTTGTGGTGATTTAGTTGTTTGACTATGCTATTACTTGGTGGGATCAGCTTGTTATAAAGAGGAGGCAGAATAGAGAACGACCGATAAAGACATGTAAGGAGATGAAAACGGTGATAAGAAAGCGGTTTGTTCCAAGTTACTACTACCGAGAGTTGTACAAAAAGCTACAAGGTCTTAGACAGGGAAGTTGAAGCGTGGAGGATTACTACAAAGAGATGGAGATTGCTAAGATTCGAGCTAATGTAGAGGAAGATTGGCTACAATGGCTTGGTTTTTACTAGGATTAAACTGGGAAATCCAAGATAAGATAGAGATGCAACATTATGTGGAGTTGGAAGATATGGTGCACATGGCCATCGAAGTGGAGCAACAACTCAAGAGAAGGGTGGGTCACGTGTAGCCCATAACTCTAGATCTACCTCTTGGAAATTGAGTTATACCAAGCAAATGAACAAGTCACACATGTCCAAATCCAAGGCCAAGTCTGCGAACACCAGCCACTTTCCTCAAGGTAAAATTGACAATTCTACCTCTAGGAATCATGACATTAAATGTTTTAAATATCAAGGCACGGGACACATATCAAGTCAATGTCCAAACAAGCAAGTCATGGTGTTGCAAGACAATGGTGAAATTGTGACTGACAATGAAGATTCTAACACTGACGACATGCCACCATTGGAGGACGTTTCTGATGAGGAATATTTAGCCCTTGATGCATTGACATTGGTGGCGAGGAAAGCATTGAGCGTGCATGCAAAAGAAGATTGATGAAGTGCAGCGGGAGAACATCTTTTCACACTCGGTGCTATATCAAAGACAAGGTGTGTAGTGTGATTATTGATGGCAGTAGTTGTACGAATGTTGCGAGCACAATTATGGTGGAGAAATTGGGACTACCTGCATTGAAGAACCCTAAACCGTACAAGTTGCAATGGTTAAATGATAGTGGTAAGATAAGGGTGAACAAGCAGTTGTTAGTTGCATTTTGAATCGGTAAGTACGAAGATGAAGTGTTGTGTGATGTAGTACCGATGCAAGTGGGATGCTTATTGTTAGGGCGTCTATGATAGTTTGATAGGCTTTTGAAGCATGAAGATTTTACGAACAAATACTCTTTTGTGCTTAATCAACGACCAATCACTCTTGTACCATTGACACACTACATCAAGTATGCGAGGATCAAGTGAGATTGTAAAAAGGGAGGGATCAAAAGAAACTGAGTGAACAAAAGAAAAAGAGTGAAAATCAGAGAGAGTCCGATAAGAATGAGAGAGAAAAAGAAAATCAAAATTTGGCTATTGAGAGAAAATCAGAGAGAAAACAAAAGAATTTCTATGCAAATGTAAGTGAAATTAAGGGAGCAATGTTTTCAAATCAACCAATGATTGTACTTTTGTACAAAGAGACATTTTTAAACACTAACAATCGTGACCTTGCTTTGCCTAGTTATGTTGTTTCTCTTTTGCAGGAGTATGACGATGTCTTTCCTGAGGAAACACCACATGAGTTACCTCCAATCCAAGGGATTGAACATCAAATTGATTTTATACCCGGTGCAACAATTCCAAACTGGCCAGCCAATAGGAGCAATCCTGAGGAGCCAAAGGAGCTTCAAAGGCACGTAAGAGAGTTGTTGAAGAAAGGGCACATGAGGGAGAGCATGAGCCCATGCTCAGTTTTGGTTTTACTTGTACCTAAGAAGGATGGGACATGGAGAATGTGTGTTGATTGCCAGGCCATCAACAACATAACGGTAAAGTATCGTCATCCTATTCCTTGCTTAGATGATATGTTAGATGAATTTCATGGCTCTTGTGTATTTTCTAAGATTGATTTAAAGAGTGGTTATCATCATATTAGAATAAAGGAAGGAGATGAATGGAAAACAACCTTTAAAAATAAATATGGTTTGTATGAAAGGTTAGTTGTGCCTTTTGGATTGACTAATGCTCTGAGCACCTTTATGAGACTTATATATCATGTTTTGCGTGCATTTATAGGATGATTTGTTGTTGTCTATTTTGATAATATACTCATTTACAGAAAAAAAAAAAGCATGGACGATAATGTGGTACATTTGAAATCTGTTTTAGATGTACCTAGGAAAGAAAAGTTGTTTATTAATCTAAAGAAGTGTACCTTTTACACTGATAAGCTTGTATTTCTGGGATTTGTTGTTAGTGCACAAGGTATACAGGTTGATGAAGAGAAGGTACGTGCAATCCAAGATTGACCGAGTCCCATAAGTGTAGGTAATGTTCGTAGTTTTCATGGACTTGCTAGTTTTTACCGACGGTTTTTGAAGGAGTTTAGTAGCATAGCCGCACCACTTACTGAAGTGATCAAGAAGAACGTTGGATTTAGATGGGAGAAGAACAAGAAAAGGCATTTCAATTAATCAAAGAGAAGTTAAACGACGCCCCCTTATTGTCTTTACCTAACTTTTCAAAAAATGTTTGAGATTGAATGTGATGCTTCAGGTATTGGCGTAGGAGTAGTGCTTATGTAGGAAGGATGACCAATTGCTTACTTTAGTGAGAAACTAAGCGGGGCAACCTTAAACTACCCAACTTATGATAAGGAGCTGTATGCATTGGTTTGAGCTTTAGAGATGTGGAAACACTACCTTTGGCCAAAGGAATTCGTGATTCACACCGATCTTGAGTCCTTGAAGCACTTGAAGGGCCAGCACAAGCTAAACAAAAGGCATGCGTGGTGGGTAGAATTCATTGAGACATTTTTCATACGTCATCCGGTATAAGCAAGGTGATGATTTGAGGGCAAATCCTTTTCAAGAGGAGGGGAATGATGTAAATCATAGCACAACTTCAAGGGATCTTGTTCAAGTCCCAATTGGGCAAGTTACAAGGGCACGAGCAAGCAAGAATAAAGATGTACTCAACGGACTGAATCAAGGGGCATGGACTCAAGCACATTCGTGGAGGCCCATTGAGCATGATCCACGTGAGCAACAAAGATTTATCAATATGGTTCAAGTTCTAGAAGAATTGGGCCAAGACTAAGCTTAAATTGGCATGTTTAAGAATAATTTTTATTTTGGGCCTGATTGTAAGGCTTGCATGCCATTTACTTTCCTTTTTCTATTTTAGGCAAGTAAGAGTTTTAGTCTTCAGTTATTCCTATTTGGGTTTGGATTGTCAAAATATAAACTCCTATTAAGATTTGTTTCCTTAGCAAATTTGGATTTGTTTCCTTAGTAGATTAGGATTTGTTTCCTTAGCAGATTAGGAATTTTCCTTGTATTGGCTAGCCTTTAAATAGGTGTTTAAATCAATGAAAAGGTAGATCATTATTCAGTAAAATTTGAGAGTGTTTTCTCTACGGTTCTTTGAAGAACTAAACAAACTTATCGTGATTTTTTCGTGACGTTCACCAGCGACTTATCAAACGGGTTCCCACCATTGTTTGTGGCATCTTCCTTATACCGAGGTTCTTGTTTCACAACAAATAGCGGGTTGAGGTCAAATATACCAAGGTTCTTGTTTGTCGTAAACAACGGGTCGAGGTCTATCATTCAATTCTGATCGTAGAACAATCTTGGGTTCCTTTTCGTTGTTGGATCTCGTTATGGTTGTTGGGGTTTCACATTAGAACTAACCCACTCAAATGATCAAAAGAATGCTCACATACTTAGATATAATATGTTTGATGAACACTCATACATAAACTGTTCAAGAGTCTAGGCAGTTTGTTTTTTACGGACTCCTCTATTTCCTATTAATCTGAAAGGGAAAAATATTGTAGGGTGAGCTTCAACAGCTCAGTAGAGTAACTCAATGCTAGCAAAAAGAGATTAACAATACATAGATTGACATGATTAGACATAATCAAAATGAGCATTTGATTCATATATAATAGAAACAACATCATTTTATGTGACACCACAACAATTAAGTAAAACTATACAAGAAATTTCAGAACATCATATAAAAGTGCCACACTAGTGAGCAATCATCTTAACAGACCTCACAGGGTCGACAAGATCATCCCAATCAATCAAATAAACGTTTTAGGGGACTTACATCCCGTGGAAGATACACTCCCTCAAATCAATTCGGTACCCATGTTCGAAGTCCACTAAGGCCACATAGGCATTTATGAACTCAATGAGAAACCCTCTACGGTCTCAACCCGAAATGGAAATCCTCTACCACTCAACCTTTGTGCACTTACATTTCATTAAAGAGGATCCCGGAGTTTTTCCAATTCATACAATACGATCATTTCCAAAGCATTATTGCAAACCTGTTGTCCGAAATTGATATTAACTATTTACGTGTAAGTATATACGATCAATAAGTAATAAGTGATAAGTAGAGTATCGTTCCCACAAAAAAATTATTACTAATAAATTCCAAGTACTAATTTTATATCAATTCAATTTTATTTAGACAATTAGAATTAAACTATGGAATTACTAATTTAAAACTAAATCTAAACTTAATAATCAATGATTGAATTTACTAGATAAAAGAACTTAAGATTACAACTTTCTCTAATGCTTTGTATAAATCTTTCTACTCTTTTTCCAGTTAATTAATCAAAATAAGTTGTTAACTGAGAACTCAAAATTATTTATCAAACCACTTCCAATAGTTAGATAAAAATACATCTTCCAATTAAATTACTATATTCCTATGCAAAATAATTTGGAATAGATTCATTAAGTTCAAACTCCCATAAAAGTTACACACGACATATAGGTATGTTCTTATCTTATACACAAACCCAACTATTCAATCCTAAGAAGAATCAACCAGACGCATGTTATTATATTCAGATCTAAACCTAGAATTCATATCCCAATTTCATCTAGGAAAATCAAATTAATTGCTGGCCACACAATCATATATTAAGCATAAAATATGATAAACAACTTATATATGATCAATAAGAACTAGAAACGAGAGTAAATCAATTTAACTAAACATCAAGTTCAGTTGCAATCTTAATAAAAATTTAGTTCATAACATAATTGAAGAACATCATTCTCAAATTAAACAACATCTTAGAAAATCAAAAATTAAAAGTAAGAGAAAAGAATGAAAACTTAATTGCAATCTTCAATCTCTCTCAAATGAAAACTTAATTGCAATCTTCAATCTCTCTCTAGCCTTCAAGTCCAATCTTCTTCATGTCACTTTCTTCGATTCCTGCCTTCAACTTTCTTTCAATTCCTGGGTTTTGCCCCTATTAACAGCCCCTCAAATCAGTATCTATCAGTCCCAACTCAAATCCTAGCATATATGTAGCATTGGGGTTCAATTCCTAATAAAAAAAACAAGTTAAAATTCACGTCCACATTAAAACAGGCGCTGCAGCCCCTAAAATTAGCACAAGGGCGCTGACTTTCTATCCTTCTAGAGCTGCAGCGCTGCTTGTAGAGCTGCGACACCGCTCTCCTTTTATGCCTATTGTTGTCCTTGTTGCTTAGTCTTTAAATAATCCAACACTTAGGCGACCAAATGACCTTGTTTCCTTCCAAATCATAATCCCTATAAAATAACATTAAAACACACAAAACTAATAAAAAGGAACATAAAATACTTGAAAACTTTAAATTTCATAAAGCTAAGAATACTCAATTCATAGGTATAAAACCCACTCATCAAATACCCCCAAACTTAAATCTTTGCTTGTCGTCAAGCAAAATACTAAGAACAAAAACCATAAAAATTTACCCTAACAAGCAACTACTCAAACAATGGATTAATATGAATCTGAATAATGGCCCCAAAAGTTACTACAAATAATAATTCACGTGAAACTTTAAAATAGTGCAAAGTCTATCAATTCAACATACTCCTTAATTTTACCTCCGCTCATAACCCTTTAAATACATGTACATATCCCAACTGTCAAGCTAGTCATCACTCAAATACATTTACGTAATCAAATGCTTCAGAAGAGATACTCAATATCAACTCTATGAACTTACGTTTCACATCAACCTCTACTAATTAAGGCAAAACATATAACTAGAAGATACAAAGATTTTTTTTTCATCTCTATCTCTCTTTTTCTCTTTCTCCCTTTTTTTTTCTTTTTCGTTCGGTGAGTGCATTTTATGCTCCATCTCACCTCCTATTAAGCGAGTGCATTTTACGCTCATCTTGCATTTTCTTGAATGAGTGCGTTTTACCCTCCATCTCGTTCCCAACATGTGTTTATAAGTGAGTGCGTTTTATGCTCCATCTCTACTCACCACATGCCCCTTTCTTGTTTCTTGTTTTCCAATTTTTTTTTTCTATCTCATGAAGGATCAAATCAACATAATTTTCAAAAACTCTTTTTATTTTTTTTATACTAACCAATCATAAACACTATTTTCCCCAAACTTCTATGAATACCTCAATTTTCTTTGAATGATGCTCAAACAAGTTTTCTAAAGTTTCAATGATATCTCCCACAAGCATTTAACCGAATAAATTCTCTAAATAATAACTAACCAAACAGATGGATATGTGCTCAAGAATGAAAAGATCTCAAACAGTGTAAAACCAAGAAGTATATCATACTACAAACTCAAAATGTTCATCAATTTTCCTTAAATTAACAATAAATCACAGTCATCATTGGTCATAATCAAATTCACTCAGCCCAGCTCAAGTTGTACTAAAACATGTTATTTAAAGTGCAAAACATACTATCTAAATGCATACCTAATAATGCAAATGCAAACAAGAAAACATCCCCAAACATAAAATAAACATTGTCCTCAATGTATAAAGTAGGAAAAATTAAGATAGAAGATTTTCCAAAGACTTCGCTAGTTGGCGTCATCGTTAGCGTCCTCGTCGTCCGCTAAGTTGGGAGTGTATTTGGAAAACATTATTGGACTAGGAAGCTGCAGTGGAGGTGTACCTTGAGTTGAAACCACAGTTAGTAAACATCTGGATTAGCACGAAATTGAATTTTGTTGAGTACTCCATGAATGAGTTCAATCAATGTGCAACGATCATTGCGTCTAGACTCACATTAAGATTCCCTACATAACTCTTGAGTCTCTTTGCATAACTCCTGTATGTCTTAACTCAATCCACGCATCTCATCAACTAGACTCTCCATAGGTAATTGAGATGAGACAGTGGTGGGCTGAGGAGGACCCAATGGTTCCCCAAAATTCTGAGGCATATCAACCATAACATACCCAGGACCCTTATGATCAAAGAAACCACCCTTCCATAGCTTAAAGTGGCTAATGATTTGATGATCAATTGGCACTTTTGGTTGTTGAACCAATTCATCGGCACTCCATGTGACTTTTGCCTTCTTGCATAGCCCACAAATTAATGATAGATGAGGTATCCCGCTAGTTGAACCGCCCTTAGTAGCATGTGTGATCGAGTCTTGAATAACTTGGCCCACATTACTATTTTTTTCTTTAACTATACAATAGAGCAATATCGCCCTGTCATGGAGTACATCACTAAAGTGTGTGGTAGACATTAGCTTAGCACATAGAAAGTAGTACCATGCCTTCCCAAGCCGGCTCAGCTCACTGTGTGAAAAGTGAAGCATCTCAGTTCCCTTTAATGTGCACTTAGCACCCAGCTTACACAAACACTTAATCATGTTGTCCAAGTCAAGTTCTTCAGTTCTATATTTGGTATACTCATCGGTCTGATGTATTCTCTATGTTGTAGTAAGCATTCATGCGTGCCTTATCAAACGACACTACTTTGCCCCAGACTTGAACCAAATGATTTTCAGCCTCCTTGGCATTGGCATAGGCATAAAATTCTTTTACAATGGGGACTATGGTGGCCTCCAGCTGTTCTGTGAAGTCTAACCAACCATGCTCCATGATCATGTCATGTACACACCCATCATACGTACAAAGTATGAAATCGCTCTAAAGCCGCTTCGCTAACAAACCTCTTTTTGTCGTATGGCTTGGAGGATTTAGAGCTTTCTCCTCTGTGGCATTTTGAAGACATGATGAATACTCAATTATGAAGCTCCACAACACCAAAAACCAAGTCACAAAGTAGCTATATAATCTTTGTTTCCACATAGGCAATTTAACAAGCACCTTGTGTGCAATGCCTAACTCTTCATTACTAAGCCATCCCAAGTCTTATAATCTCCACCATATAAACCACACAACACTCTCCCTCAGGCAATTAAACAAGTTTAAACTTTACCAATGGAGAATAAACGAGATTGGTACCTTACGTTGTAAAGCTTGATGTTACCCATGGAGAATAGAGGAATTCTTGATTCTAGTTGATACTCATTGATGCACATGAGAGGTAAGATTGTTATATAAAAGAGGTTGAGAGATTCAAGATGATTGAATGGAATTTTGGGTGAATAAGAGTTGGGGTGTATGTATTTTTAGACGTTTGAAATGTTTGGGAGTGGTAGGAGTTGATTTGGTGGGCTTCTTGTTCATGAATGTAGAGTTGAACTGATTTATGTTGTTGATTTTTTTCTCAGGTACAAGGGTAGCTGCGCTGGGACAAGGGCTACTACGCAGTGGAGGCCGAGAGGAAGCGCCTAGGTGCTAGTTTGTAGCGTTGAGGCTCTGAAATTCTATTGTAGACAACGCCAAGAGCAGTAGGCGTGCGGTGTGGGGGCAGAAAGGAGGCGCCTAGGCACTATATGTAACGCTGGGCCGCTGGCCAAACCAAGAACAAGTGCTGGGGCACTGGGCTGAAATGCTAAGGCGCTGAAATTTTGATTTGGGGTGTTGTCCAAACAGAAACTCAGCGTTGGGGCGCTAGGCTTCTGGTCTTGGCTTCGATCCTCGATACCTGCAGGCCCTTGACACAATAATTAAAATGCAATAACTTTCTAATATCATGATTACTCCATAAAAAAAAATAATAACAATAAAAAAAAAACTAAATTGACATAAACATAAAATAAAAATTAAAAGCTAAACTTTGGGTTGCCTCCCAATTAGCGCTTGTTCTATAGTCATCAGCATGACTACTCTCGGTATCATTCCGGGTCGGCAAGGGTAATTAAGGTCTTTTGAGGATCAGCGTCGCCACCCTAACAGTGCTTCAGTCTGTTCTCGTTCACCTTAAAATTTCTCTGTGAGTTGGATTCCTCTACTTCTACTACTCCATGCGGGAAAACTTTAGTAATAATAAATGGCCTTGACCACCTTGATTTGAGTTTTTCCAGGAAAAGCTTTAATCGTGAATTGAAAAGGAGTACAGCTTATCGCGGAAACTTCCACTCAATTATCTTCTTATCATGCCACCTTTTTATCTTTTCTTTATAAAGTTTGGCGTTTTTGTACGCTTGGAGACGGAACTCATCCATCTCATTCAACTGCAAGAGACACTTCTCACCCGTTGCATGCAAGTCAAAGTTAAGTTTCTGAATAGCCCAATATACACTATGCTCTAGTCATCGGCAGGTGACAAGCTTTGCCATGCACAAGCCTATATGGAGACATCCCAATTGGCGTTTTTGTACGTTGTTCAATAGGCTCACAAGACATCATCTAACTTCTTCGACCAGTCTTTTGGGTTGGGATTAACAAATTTCTCCAGATTTCACTTCACTTCTCTATTCGAAACTTCAAATTGGCCACTAGTCTGGGGGTGATAAGTTGTGGCAATCTTATGGGTGACTCCATATTTAGTGAGAAGGGATGCAAAATATTTATTTCAAAAATGCTTACCTTTATCGCTAATGATCGCTCTTGATGTACCAAACCTCGTGAAGATGTTTTTTTTGGAGGAAATTCAACACCACCTTTCCATCATTGGTAGGCAAAACAACTGCTTCAACCCACTTCGAGACATAATCCACCGCAACTAATGTGTAAAGGTTATTGTAAGATGATGGAAATAGGCCTATGAAGTCTATATCCCAGACGTCAGAGATCTCAACCTCCAAAATATTGTTTAAGGGCATCACATGTTGCTTTGAAATATTACCAGTTCTTTGGCATCTGTCGCACTTTAATGCAAAAAAATGGGCATCCTTAAAGAGAGTTGGCCAATAGAAACGTAATTGAAGGACTTTTGCCGCTATTCTCTCTCCCCCATAATGTCCTCCATACCCCGATGAGTGGCAATGCTGTAGGATTCCTTTGATTTCTTCCCTGGGTACACATCTTCTTAAAATTTTATTTGCACATTGTTTGAATAGGAATGGCTCATCCCAGATGTATACTTCACTTCGTGCAAGAACTTCTTCCTTTGTTGGTTGCTCATTTCAGGGGGAAGCACATGACTTACTATATAGTTCACATAATCTGCATACCCATGGTGCTCCCTCTACAACATAGAATAGTTTCTCATCTAGAAAGGACTCATTGATCATTACACCGTCACCTTTTTGCTGAACGATTTTCTCAAGTCTGGAGAGATGATCCACCACTTGGTTTTCTGTCCACTTTCTGTGCCGAATCTCTAGATCAAACTCTTAAAGGAAAAGGACCCATCAAATCAATCGTGGCTTGGCGTCCTTTTTCAAGATCAAATACTTAATGGTGGAATGATTTGTGAACACTATCACCTTTGTACCTATGAAATAAGATTGAAATTTGTCGAAAGAAAAAACAATTGCTAATAATTTTTTCTTAGTGGTTGTGTAGTTGAGTTGTGCATCCGATAACGTTTTGCTAGCATAATAGATAGCATGAAACATTTTTTCTTTACGTTGGCCTAAAACTGTGCCAATCACAAAGTCGCTAGCATCGCACATTAGCTCAAATGGCAAATCCCAATTTGGTTCAACTATCATGGGGGTAATTATGAGCTTCTTTTTCAACACCTCGAAGGCCTCTTTGCATGCCTTATCAAAATTGAAGGGTACGTCTTTCTGTAAAAGGTTGCACAGAGGCTTTGTAATCTTGGAAAAGTCCTATATGAATCGCCTATAAAATCTTGCGTGTCCCAAAAAATTCTGAATTCCCTTAATTGATGTTGGTGGTGGTAGATTTTCAATGGTCTCTACCTTTGCCCTGTCCACCAATATCCCAGTAGTAGAAACTTTGTGCCCCAAAATAATGCCTTCTTGAACCATGAAGTGACACTTTTCCTAGTTTAACACCAAGTTTGTTTCCACACATCTTTTCAGCACAAGAGTTAGGTTCTCTACACATAGGTCAAAGCTATCTCCACATACCCAAAAATCATCCATAAATACCTCAAGATTTTGCTCGATCATGTCAGAGAATATTGCCATCATGTATCGTTGAAACGTTGCAGGTGCGTTGCATAATCCAAAAGGCATCCTCTGGAATGCAAGGGTTTCATAGGGGCAGGTAACGTAATCTTCTTCTAATCCTTGGGTGCTATTGCGATCTGATTATAGCCGAAATAACCATCCAAGAGACAATAGAATTCATGTTTAGCCAATCTGTCAAGCATCTGATCAATGAACAGTAGAGGGAAGTGATCTTTTTGAGTTGCCTTATTGAGTTTGTGATAATCCATACATACTCACCACCCAGTCACTGTCCGTGTCGAGATTAACTCATTGTTCTCATTGGACACTACTGTCATGCCTTCTTTCTTTAGAACACATTGAACTGGACTCACCCATGAACTGTCTGAGATAGGGTATATGATTCTGACATCCAACCACTTGATGATTTCCTTCTTGACCACCTCCTTCATGATAGGATTTAATCGACATTGTTGCTCAATCACGGGCTTAGCATCATCTTCAAGCAGATTTTTGTGCATACAAATTGAGGGACTAGTACCCTTAATATCTGCAATAGACCATCCTAAAGCCATTTTGTACTCACAAAGGACTCGTAACAACTTGTTTTCCTGGAATTCATCAAGTGAAGCAGAAACAATAATAGGTAAAGTAAAAGAGTCACCCAAATATGCAAACCGCAGATGATTTGGAATAGGTTTAAGCTCCAATAAAGGTGGTTTTTCCAAAGATGACTTTGCACGAGTATATCTCCTCGAATGATCCAAAGTCTCAAACTGTTGCTTAAACTTGAGAACCAGTGCAGAAGCATTCAATCACTGTACATACTCTAGAGGAGTAGGGGATGTCCGAAGCAGTGGAACTAAAAAGTGATGTCTTAAGGGGATCTGAAATACAGCTTCCTATGAATATCTCATTTACTGCATCTTCCACCAAATCAACCCAAAAACAGTCTTCCACTTCCTTAGGAAATTTCAAAGCTGAAAATACATCATATGTCACCTCTTGATCTTGGACTCTTATAGTTAGCTCACCTTTTTGTACATCGATATGTGTTCTCCCCGTTAATAAGAATGGTCACCCAAGAATAGTAGGTATTTCCCTATCTTCCGCACAATCTAAAACTGTGAAATCAATTGGAAAAATGAACTTATCCACTTTAACTAGAACATCTTCAACTATGCCCCTCAGATAAGTGAGAGATCTATCTGCAAGCTGCAATATAACATTAGTAGGCTTTGCTTCATTCAAACCCAATTGCTGATAAATTGAGAGCGGCATTAAGTTAATACTAGCTCCCAAGTCATACAATGCTTTCCCAAAAAACTGGCTGCCTATTGTGCACAGAATTGTAAAGCTACCCGGATCTTTGAGCTTTGTTGGTAGATTCTTTTGAAGAATAGCACTACACTCCTCCGTAAGTGCCATTATCTCAAACTCACCTAGTTTTCTCTTCCTTGACAAAATTTCTTTCATATATTTCACATAGCTAGGCATCTGAGAAAGGGATATTAATTTGGAGCTTCTTGAACACTTCCAAAAATTTTGAGATGTTTATCCAACTTCTGTTTTTGCAAACGTTGTGGAAATGGCATGAGAGGCACAATAGGACTTTGCTTGCCTCCATTATAACATGCAACTAGATCCCCTTCTTTATTTTCATGTTCCACATTTTTGCTATCATCTCCAAGTGATTGTTCTGGAGTTCCTCCAACAACTTCAGGTAACTCTTTTCCACTTCGTAAACGTAATGGCCTTGTAATGCTCCTTACCTTCTCTCTTAGGATTGATCTCCGTATCACAAGATAAAGTGCCTTGAGGTCGGTTGTTAATGGCATTAGCAAGCTGACCCATATGATTTTCCAGGTTTTGAATTGATACTTCTTGACTGTTTATCCTTGTCTCATTTTGTGCTATGTACCTGGAAGGCTGCTCCTCCAAATTCGACTTCTTTTCCTGCTGTGCTGGAGCTTGATTCTAAAAGACTGGTGGGTATGATTGTCTTGGAGTAGAAGGTTAGACTTGATTATTATTCCATGAAAAAGCCCGGATGATTCCTCCAACCAGGGTTATAATTGTTGAAATTATTGCTATATTACTGCCTTTTGTGGTTACCAATGTATTGTACTGACTCTAGATTAATTGTACATTGATCACTCGGATGATTCCCATCACTCAATTCACAAACAACTACCACACTTTGAATAGGCTGCACCCCTAAAGCATCAATCTACTTTATCAACGTAGCAACCTATGCAGCCAATGCAGTAACCGCATCAACTTCATAAATCCCTACTACTTTTGGCTAATTGATCGTTGTAGAGGGCCACTGATAATTGTTGGCAGCAATCGTCTCCAATAACTCGTAAGCTTCATCAAAAAAATTTTCCATCAATGTTCCACCTGCGGCTGCATCGATACTGGTCCGAGTAGCACTAAGCAACCCGTTGTAGAATGTTTGAGCTTGCAACTACTTAGGAATACCATGTTGAGGGCATTTTTGGAGTAAGTCTTTGAATCGCTCCCAAGCTTCATAGAGAGTCTTAGAATCATGTTATGCGAATGAAGTGATGACGTTCCTCATCCTTGCAATTTTAGCTGATGAAAAAAATTTAGCTAAATCTGTCCACGTGGTAATAAAACCTGAAGGCAATGAATGTAACCAACTCTTTGCCTTATCACGAACTGTGAAAAGGAAAAAGTCGGAGTCTAATCGCATCTTCAGTAACTTCGTTATACTTGAACGTGTCACAAATCTCTAGAAAACTCACCAAATGATCGTTTGGGTCATCGTTAGGCAAACCCCCAAATTGCATTGAATTCTGAATCATTTGGATGGTACCCAGCTTGATCTCGAAACCTTTTGCTTAAATTGCGGGCTTTTGAATGCTCAATTGTATTTCCGTAACAAGCGGCATAGCATAATCCCTTAGCAATTATGTTCATATTCAACCATAGTTTCTTGATTTTTTACTTCTTGACATCTTCAATTTCGTCTTCGTATGGTAGTAGCTCTTGACCTGAAGATCGTGTTTGCATACAAAATTCAAGAGTGCTTGCGAAAACAATTAAAACAGAATATTAAATAATTTTAAACTAAGATCAAATTGATTGAAATTAATATTGAAATAATTACTAGAATAAGTTCCCCAGCTACGGTGCCAAAAACTTGTTGTCCGAATTTGATATTGACAATTTTTCGTACAAGTATACATGATTAACAAGTCATAAAGTGATAAAGTAGAGTATCGTTTCCATAGAGAATTAATACTAATAACTTCCAAGTACTAACTTTATATCAATTCAATTTTATTTAAACAATTGGAATTAAACTATGGAATTACTAATTTAAAACTAAATCTAAACTTAATAATCAAGGATTGAATTTACTAGATAAAAGAACTTCAGACTACAACTTCCCCTAATGTTTCGTATAAATCTTTTTACTCTTTTTCCAGTTAATTAATCAAAATAAGTTGTTAACTGAGAACTTAAAATTATTTATCAAACATTTTCTAATAGTTAGATAAAAATACCTCTTCCAATTAAATTACTATATTCTTATGCAAAATAATTTGGAATAGATTCACTGAGTTCAAACTCTCATAAAAGTTACACAAGACATATAGGTATATTCCTATCTTATACACAAACCCAGCTATTCAATCCTAAGAAGAATCAACCAGACACATGTTATCATATTCAGATCTAAATCTAGAATTCATCTCCTAATTTCATCTAGGAAAATCAAATTAATTGTTGGCCACACAATCATATATTAAGCATAAATATGATAAAACAAATTATATACGATCAATAAAAACTAGAAACGAGAGTAAATCAATTTAACTAAACATTAGGTTCCGTTGTAATTTTAATAAAAATTTAGTTCATAACGTAATTGAAGAACAACATTCTCAAATTAAACAACATCTTAGAAAATCAAAAACTAAAAGTAAGAGAAAAAAATAAAAACTTAGTTGCAATATTCAATCTCTCTCTACCATTCAAGTCCAATCTTCTTCGTGTCGCTTTCTTCGATTCTTGCCTTCAATTTTTTTTCAATTCCTTGGTTCTTCCTCTATTAGCAGGCCCTCAAATCAGTATCTAACAGTCCCAACTCAAACCCTAGCATATATGTAGCATTAGGGTTAAATTCCTAATAAAAACAAGTCAAAATTCGCGTCCACATTAAAACAAGCACTACAACCCCTAAAATCAGCGTTAGGGTTTTGATTTTCTGCCCTTCTAGAGCTACATTGCTGCTCTCCTTTTATGCCTAGAGCTACTCTTGTTGTTAAATCTTCAAATAATCCAACACTTACGCTACCAAATGACCTTGTTTCCTTCCAAATCATGATCCCTACAAAATAACATTAAAACACACAAAATTAATAAAAAGAAACATAAAATACTTGAAAACTTGCAATTTTATCAAGCCAAGAATACTCCATTCGTAGGTATAAAACCTACTCATCAAATACCCCCAAACTTAAATCTTTGCTTGTCCTCAAGCAAAATACTAAACAAAAACCATAAATATTTACCCTAACAACCAACTACTCAAACAAATGGATCAATATGAATCTGAATAATGGCCCCAAAAGTTACTACAAATAATAATTCATGAAAAACTTCAAAACAGTGCAAACTCTATCAATTCAACATACTCCTTATTTTTACCTCCGCTCATGACCCTTTAAATACATGTACATATCTGAACTGTCAAGCTAGTCATCATCCATATACATTTACGTAATCAAATGCTTCATAGGAGATGCTCAATATAAACTCTATGAACTTATGTTTCACATCAACCTCTGCTAATTAAGGCAAAACATATAACTAGAAGGTACAAAGATTTTTTTTCACTCTATCTCTCTTTTTCTCTTTCCCTCTTTTTTTCTCTTTCGTTTGGTGAGTGCATTTTATGCTCCATCTCACCTCCTATTAAGCTAGTGCGTTTTATGCTCCATCTTGCCAACGAGTGCATTTTATGCTCCATCTCATTCTCAACATGTGTTTATGAGTGAATGCGTTTTACACTCCATCCTTAATCACCACATGCCCCTTTCTTGTTTCTTGTTTTCCTATTTATACTAACCCATCATAACCACTATTTACCCCAAACTTATATGAATACCTCAATTTTGTTTTGAATCATGCTTAAATAAGTTTTCTAAAGTTTCAATGATATCTCCCACAAGCATTTAACCAAATAAATTTTCTAAATAATAACTAACCAAATAGATGAATATGTGCTCATGAATGAAAAGATCACAAACAATGTAAAATCAACTAGTATATCAAACTACAAATTCAACATGTTCATCAATTTCCCTTGAATTAACAATAAATCACATTCATCATTAGCCATAATCAAATTCACTCAACCCAGCTCAAGTCGTACTAAAACATGTTATTGAAAGTGCAAAACATACTATCTAAATGCATACCTAATGATGCAAATGCAAACAAGAAAACACCACCAAACATAAACTAAACATTGTCCTCAATGTATAAAGCAGGAAAAATTAAGATAGAGGACTTCCCTGAGACTTGCGCTAGTTGGCATCATTGTCAGTGTCCTCGTCGTTCGTTGAGTCAGGAGTGTATTCAGGAAATATAGGTGGACTAGGAAACTGCAGTGGAGGTGTGCCTAAGTTGAAACCACAGTTAGTAAACATCTGGACTAGCACATAATTGAATTTTGTTGAGTACTCCATGAATGAGTCCAATCGATGTGCAAGTTGATCATTGCGTCTAGACAAGTGTCGACATTCCCTATATAACTCTTGAGTCTCTATGCATAACTCCTGTGTGTCTCGACTCAATCCACACATCTCATCAACTAGACGCTCCATAGGTCATTGAGATGAGATAGTAGTGGGCTGAGGAGAAATCTGAGGCATATCAAACATAACATACCCGACACCCCTATGATCAGAGAAACCACCCTTCCATACCTTAAAACGACTAATGATTTGATAATCAATTGGCAATTTTGGTTGTTGAACCAATTCATCGGCACTTCATGTGACTTTTGCCTTCTTTCATAACCCATAAATTAATGATGGATGAGGCATCCCACCAGTTGAACATAAATTTTACACCACCTATTGATTCGAGTATCGAATTGACCTTAAATTTTTCTGGAACCTCCAAATGGACGTTACTGAAACTTTTCTGCCGACCAGAGCTCCATTGGATGCAAGATGCAGTTCCACATGTCGTTGGGGTGCATTGGTGTCCCTCCCCCACTTCATCTTCTTCCTTTGGCCATTTTGACCAAAACCCTAGGTCCCCATTTCTATTTTAGGTATCCTACTTCTCCCATTTGTTTTTCATTCCACAGTACACCCTTTTCTCTATTTTCATAACCTACACACTCACTATATTGCCCTCTTTAGATCCCCATAGGTTTCAAGCTTTGAATTACCCATCCAAAAATTAGGTCAAAGTCCAAGAAAAAGAAGGTTTTCAACACAAGGCCAAATCTTTAAGTTCCATTTTCACCCCCACAAATGACCTCTAAACCCATTTTCAAGCCACCGATGGATTCCCTAGGCCCATTCTAGTTAGGTATGACCCTCTTTCAAAGCTCAAGCACCAACAACATGTGAGATCAAAAACCTCCACGGCCAAAGCTTCACCTTCACCTTCACCTCCACACCACCACAGGCCACAACTAGCCACCAAACCATCACCAAAAGAAGACTCCTTGAACCCCCAACAACTCAAACCCATCAACCAAATAGACTAGTACCTCCCCAATGCTTAAACCCGTTTTGTTAAACCCTCACACCCGAAACTTATAAACTCAAATTCAAGCATAAGTAGTTAACCAAATCAAAATCTAACAACATCAGTGTATTTCTGTGAGACCCAAGCATGCATGATAAGCATTTTAATATTAGAATTGGGAATGTTAATTTATGTTAATTTTTATTTGGTGAAATAAAAAATGAGCAACCAGGAATATGGGGGGAATATGCGTGGATCTTGATAACAAAAGTTTTGATTTAATTTTGAAAATAAAAAGTGGTGGTGGATATATAAATATGTGTATATATATAGGTATATACATATATGAATGTAAACATTTGTATATACATATATATATATATGTGTGTGTGTGTGTGTGTGCTAATGGATTCTCCACTAACTTGCATGTGTGATTGCGTACAAGTTGGTGGGCTCTCCACTAACTTAAGTGATTGGTTGAGATTTAGAGAGGGAAATTTGTGGGCTCTCCACTAAAGTATTGGTTAGGTAAGCTAGACTATATAACACAACACTTAGAGAATTTTGGGAAGAGGAAGACAAGGAATGGCTAGGAGAAGAAGGAATGGAAAAAGAAGGGAAAAAAAAAAAGCTAGAAGGAAATTCAAGGTGGGAATTTGTGAGTTTTGATACTCATTCCCACTTAAAGTAAGAAATAGCATTTTTTTATATTTCCATAATTATATGGGAATAAATTAAATGCAAGTATATTTTTGTTTTCCATGAATTTCGTAGGATTGAACTAGAATAGTGTGTTGATAATGTTAGCTGTGAACTCGAAGATTTTTGATGGAATTTCCAGTAAAAGGAAATGCTAGTTCGTAGTAAATCTTATGTTCTAGGAAAAAAATTGTGTTGAATAGATTATTTTATTCGGTTTGAATAGACAAATTTAGTGGAATTGAATTGATTGATTTACTCGGTTTGAAAAGATTATTATACGCAAGGAGAGTATATTATTTTATTTAGTTTAAGTAGACTATTTTAATCAATTCAAGTAGATTAATTTATGGTTCTTTAAAGAGTTTCCAAAGAAATCATCAGAAAATCCATAGAGCCTATCATAACTTGTTTTTTGTCAGAGAGTTACTTTGTAACAATGACTATAATCTCTTGATATAATCGGGATCAGAATGATCTAAACGATAAGAGTATTAAAAGGGGAATTTTTAAGTGTAGGGAAGAGTTTAGATGAGGCCTATCAACATCCAAAATACGTAGAGCGAATACATACACGCATATAAAAATAAAGCATGAAAAGCGTTAATGTTACACGTTGAATACTTAAATGAAATTACTACTATATGTATGGTAGGTTCGGAACGTTTACATCTAAGAACGTCTCGTTAAAAGGGCCAACAAATGGATCGACTCTTAGGTAGACTATAGCTTTAATGTGCGTGCTTAACCTTACACTTTGCAATATTATAGTTACTGTTTTAATTAATGGTTGGGAACCTAGTTTGAACCTGAGTGTGTAACTTGTCTATGTGGCGAATATTGTCTGTGTGATAAATTATGCCTGTGTGGTGAATATTGTTTGTGTGACATTATGCCTGTGGAGCAAATATTGTTTGTGTGAAAAATTATGCATGTGTTGCAATTAATGCCTGTGTGCTGAATATTGTCTGTGTGACGGATTAATGCATGTGTGGTTAGTATTGTCTGTGTGATGGATTATTGCCTTTGTGGCAAGTATGGCCCTGGTGGCAGTTGTAGTTTATATATATATATATTTATATGATATATGCTCAAGCATGTTGACTACATGGTTGATGTGAACCCCAATCAACTTGCTTTGAGACCCAAAAACAATATTAGAAAAGCAACACAAGAAAGCCAAACTCAAGTCTATGGATGGAGAATTTAGACCCGTTGAGAACTCATTTCGAGAACCTAGATTATATGAAAATCTAGACCTGTTGAAGAACTGGTCTCAAGAACCCAAATAACAAGGAGGAACGCCACAAAGGTTGTAATTTATCTTTGATAAGTTCAGAAGTTCAATCAAGAACAAGAGGATTAAACTCAACTCACAATTAAAATTCAATATTGTCTCGACGGTTACATCCTTTAAATTCCCTTCCCAAAACATGATAAAACCCTAGACTAAAATTTGTGACACTTTCTCTCAAAAATACCCTTGAGTGAATAGTATTTTGGTACTGTAGCATGAACAGTGCTGCGTTACAGTAACTTCTAAAATCCTACTTCAAATAAAATAATAAGACATATGTGGGCTAAGCATCCTTAAGCCCACTTATTCTAAACTAATAATAAAAAACCTTTAAAAAAATTGAAGGCTTTAACAACAACAAGCCCTATCTCTAAGTCATGTCTTCCACAAATTAAAGGGCCAGCACAAGCTAAATAAAAGGTATGCACATTGAGTAGAATTCATTGAGGCGTTCCCATAAGTCATCCGGTATAAGCAAGGTAAGGAAAATGTGGTCGCTGATGTACTTTCTTGCAGGTATGCATTACAATCCACACTTGATGCAAAATTTCTTGGTTTTGAGCACATTAAAAATTTATACGCTGATAACCACAAATATTGTGTGGAATACTGGGCTTGTGAGAAAATTGGTTGTGGTGAGTTCTTTAGGCTTGATGCATTCCTGTTTTAAAGAAAATAAGTTATGTGTGCCTAATTGTTCCTTGAGGGAGTTGTTAGTGCAGGAATCTCATGGTGGGGGATTAATGGGACATTTTGGAGTTGCAAAGACTTTAGCTATTTTGCAGGAACACTTATATTGGCCTCAAATGAAAAGAGATGTTGAGAGAATTTGTGGTTGATGTGTCACATGTAGGCAAGCTAAATCTAGAGTGCGGTCCAATGGGTTGTATACTCCTTTACCAATTCCTAGTGAGCCATGGATTGATATTTCAATGGACATTGTGTTAGGATTGCCTAGGACTAAACATGGGAGAGATTCAATTGTTGTGGTTGTGGATAGATTTTCTAAGATGACACACTTTATTCCATGTCACAAGACGGATGATGCTTTGCATGCTGCTGAATTGTTCTTTAGAGAGATTGTGAGATTCCATGGCATGCCTAGAATAATTGTTTCAGATAGAGATGCTAAGTTCTTGAGCTATTTTTGGAAGACTTTGTGGTGTAAACTGGGTACTAAGCTACTGTTTGCTACTACTTATCATCCACAAACTGATGGTTAAATTGAAGTAGTAAATAGGACTTTGTTTACACTATTGACGTCAATCATTAAAAGAAACATCAAAACATGGATAGAATGTTTACCACATGTTGAGTTTGCTTATAACCGATCTGTTCATTCTGCTACTAAATTTTCACCATTTGAAATTGTGTATGGATTTAATCCTTTAACTCCATTGGATTTGTCTCCTTTACCTTTGATTGAGCTTGTTAATTTAGATGGAAAAAAGAAAGCTGACTTTGTCAAGCAGATTCATGAGAAAGCAAGACTCAACATTAAGCGAAGAACGGAGCAGTATGCAAAACAAGCCAACAAGGGGCGTCATAAAGCTAATTTTTGAACCCCGAGATTGGGTTTGGCTGCATATGAGAAAAAATAGATTTTTGGCACAAAGACGTTGCAAATTGCTTCCAAGAGGAGATGGTCCTTTCCAAGTCCTAGGGTGCATTAATTACAACACTTACAAGCTAGATTTACCTGGTGAGTAAAATGTAAGTGCTACTTTTAATGTTATTGATTTGAGTCCTTTTGATGTACGTGATGATTTGAGGGCAAATCCTTTTCAAGAGGAGAGGAATAATGCAAATCATAGCACAACTTTAAGGGATCTAGTTCAAGTCCCAACTAGACCGGTTACAAGAGCACAGGCAAAAAGTTCAAAGATGTACTGAACGGACTGATTCAAGAGGTATGGACTAAAAAAAATTTGTGGAGGCCCATTGAGCATGGTCCACTTGAGAAAACAAAGAGTCATGAACATGATTCAAGTTCTAGAAGAATCTGGCTAAGGCTAGGCTTAAATTGGAATGTTTAAGATTACTCTTTTTGGGATTTGAATGTAAGGCTTGCATGCTATCTATTTTTATTTTAGGAAAGTAAGACTTTCCTTGTCTATTTTAGGCTTGTGATTAGCCAATTAAAGGGTTGTCTTTTTCTCTTTTAGGAAAGTAAGAGTTATTTCTTTACCAACAAGTAAGTGATATTTCTTTACCAACAAGTAAAAGATATTTCTTTACCAGCAAGTAAGAGTAATTTCATAATTAGGATAGCTATTTTAGAAAGTTTCCTTGTAATGGCCAGCCTTTTAAATAGGCGTTTAATCAATGAAAAGAGTGGATAATTATTCAACAAATTGGAGAATATTTTCTCTGGGGTTCTTTGAAGAACTATTAGAACTTATCGGGATTTCTCGTGGCTTTCACCAGCGACTTATCAAACGGATTTACACCACCATTTGTGGCGTCTTCCTTTATATCGAGGTTCTTGTTTCACCACAAACAACGGGTTGAGGTCATATATTTCAAGGTTCTTGTTTGTCGTAAACAATGGGTTATGGTTTAACATTCCAAACTTATAGTAGAACGATCATTTGTTCCTTTTCGTTGTCGGATCTCATTATTTGGGCGGGTTCCACATCATTTGGTATCCGAGCAAAGGTTCTAGTTCATGTTTGCCTATATTTTAAAAACCTTTCTTTTCTTTATTCTTTGTTCTTTACTTCTAAATTCGATTCACAAACTCTAGTTTAGCCAAATTTCCTTTTCCCCCATTCAGCTCGTATTTTGTGGGTTCTAGATTATTACAAAATCTTATTCTATTACTATCAAAAGATAGTTGCTGATCATCAAAAAAAAAAAAAAAAGAGACAAAAAGGAGTCAAAAAAAAAAAGAGAAGCCTGAAATTGTTCATTTTCAGCCATTTTGAGTCCAATAAGCCCGCAAATCATCTCACCCAAAAATCAGATTTTTTTTGTGTGGAAATCTTGCTATTTGGTGCTTCCAAAAATCTTATCAGTCGTGTTCCTTGTATTCTTGCTCTTAAAGCATGAAATTCCTTGATGAGTTCTTGGTGAATTGTTGCTGGAAATTTTGAGTAATGTTTTTTTAGTTTCGAAAGAACTGAAAGAGAATTATCGAGTGGAAAAAAAAGGAAAAAGAGATGAGAACATTAGAGAGTTAAAAGCCACATAAATTTTTTTTTTGAGTGAAACACGAGTGTAGAGTGTTTCACATTCTTGAGTATAAACACGTAAGGGAGAGAATTATGGGGTCTTTTTTGTTTTTTTGTTTTTTTTCTAACTTTGTTTTGCAGCAATCATGTCTCACAATAGTGCTAAGAACATGGACAAAGATGCTACGAAACTGGTTGACCCAAAATTGTTTATGGAGGCCATGATGAGTAAGATGAGGCATGTGATGAAGTTGGAACTGGAGCAGGTTCACGAACAAAAAGATCAGATGGAGAACACACGTGAGAAGCAGCCACAAAATGTCCCAAATATGCATAGAAGGGAAAGAGTTCAACCAAGGGAAGTGAGGGTTGAAGATGAAGAGCCTTATGGGGCTGGTTTTGATGAAGAAGATGATTGAAATTCTGTTGATAGTAATAGGAGACATGGAGGGCGATTTAGAGAAACTAGGAATCAGGAAGATAACAACTTGAATGGTACTAAGATGAAGATTCCATCATTTCAAGGAAGATCCGATCCTAAAGCATACCTTGAGTGGTAGAAGAAAATGGAGTTCGTATTTGACTGCCACAACTATTCCAAAGCAAAGAAGTAAAATTAGCTGTGATTGAATTTTCTGACTATGCTATTACTTGGTGGGATCAGCTTGTTATAAAAAGGAGACGGAATAGAGAACGACCAATAGAGACATGGGAGGAGATGAAAATGGTGATGAGAAAACGGTTCGTTCCAAGTTACTACTACCAAGAGTTGTACAAAAAGCTACAAAGTCTTAGATAGGGAAGTCGGAGTGTGGAGGGTTATTACAAGGAGATGGAGATTGCATGATCCAAGCTAATGTAGAGGAAGATCGAGAGGCTACAATGGCTAGATTTTTACTTGGATTAAACCGGGAAATTCAAAATAAGGTAGAGATGTAGCATTATGTGGAGTTGGAAGATATGGTGTACATGGCCATCAAAGTGGAGCAGCAACTCAAGAGGGGGGGGGGTGGATCAAGTGCAGCCCATAACTCTAGTTCCACCTCTTGGAAACCAGGTTATACCAAGTAAATGGACAAGTAACAAACATCCAAATCTGAGTCCAAGTCCGCGAACACCTGCCACATTCCTCAAGGTAAATGTTTTAAATGTCAAGGCAAGGGCATATAGCAAGTTAATGTCCAAACAAGCAGGTCATGGTGTTGCAAGACAATGGTGAAATTGTGACCGACCATTAAGATTCCGACACCAATGACATGCTCCCATTGGAGGACATTTCTAAGGAGGAATATTTAGCCCCTAATGCATTGACATTGGTGGCAAGGAGAGCATTGAGCGTGTATGCAAAAGAGGTTGATGAAGTGCAACGGGAGAACATCTTTCACACTAGGTGCTACATCAAAGACAAGGTGTGTAGTGTAATTATTGATGGAGGTAGTTGTACTTATGTTGCAAGCACAATTATGGTGGAAAAATTGGGACTACCCATGTTGAAGCACCCTAAACCGTACAAGTTGCAATGGTTAAATGATAGTGGTGAGATAAGGGTGAACAAGTAGGTGTTAGTTGCACTTTGAATCGTTAAGTACGAAGATGAAGTGTTTTGTGATGTAGTGCCGATGCAAGCGGGACACTTATTTCTAGGGTGTCCATGGCAGTTTGATAGGCATGTGAAGCATGATGGCTTTACAAATGAATACTCTTTTGTGCTTAGTCAATGATCAATCACTCTTGTACACTGACACCGTAGCAAGTATATGAGGATCAAGTGAGATTGCAAAAAGAGAGTGATCAAAAGAAAGAGAGTGAACAAAAGAAAAAGAGTAAAAATCATAGAGAAGACGAGAAAAATGAGAGAGAAAAAGAAAATCAAAATTCGGCCATTGAGAGAAAATTAAAGAGAGAACAAAAGAATTTCTATGCAAAAGTGAGTGAAATTAAGCGAACAATGTTTTCAAATCAGCTGATGATTGTACTTTTGTACAAAGAGACATTTCTAAACACTAATGAACTTGACCTTGCTTTGCCTAGTTCTATTGTTTCTCTTTTGCAGGAGTATGAGGATGTCTTTCCCGAGGAAAACACCACATTGGTTACCTCCAATCCGAGGGATTGAACATCAAATTGATTTTGTTCCCAGTGAGGCAATTCCAAACCGACCAACCTATAGGAGAAATCCCGAGGAGACAAAGGAACTTCAACGATAGGTAATTGAGTTGTTGGAGAAAGGGCACATGAGGGAGAGCATGAGCCCTTGCACAGTTTGGTTTTACTTGTACCTAAGAAGGATGGGAAATGAAGAATGTGTGTTGATTGCCGGGCCATCAACAACATAACAGTAAAGTATCATCATCCTATTCCTCGCTTGGATCGACTAACGCTCTGAGCACCTTCATAAGACATATGAATCATGTTTTGCGTGCGTTTATAGGTAGATTTTTTGTTGTCTACTTTAATAATATACCCATTTAGAGCAAAAACGTGGACGATCATGTAGTACGTTTGAAATTTGTTTTAGATGTACTTAGAAAGGAAAAGTTGTTTGTTAATCTAAAGAATTGTACTTTTTACACCGATAAGCTTGTATTTTTGGGATTTGTTATTACTGCACAAGGTATACAGGTTAATGAAGAGAAGGTATGTGCAATCCAAGATTGGCCGAGTCCCGCAAGTGTAGGTAATGTTCATAGTTTTCATGGATTTCCTAGTTTTTACCGGTGATTCGTGAAGGATTTTGGTGGCGTTGCCGCACCATTTACCGAAGTGATCAAGAAGAACATTTAATTTAGATGGGGAGAAGAACAAGAAAAGGCGTTTCAATTAATCAAAGAGAAGCAGACCAATGCCCCCTTATTGTCTTTACCTAACTTTTCAAAAATATTTAAGATTGAATGTGATGCTTCAGGTATTGGCATAGGAGTAGTGTTTATGCAGAAAGGACGACCAATTGCTTACTTCAACGAGAAACTAAGCAGGGTAGCCCTGGTTCGAGCTTTAGAGACGTGGCAACACTACCTATGGCCTAAGGAATTCGTGATTCACACCGATAATGAGTCCTAGAAACACTTGAAGGGCCAGCACAAGCTAAACAAAAGGCATGCATGTTGGGTAAAATTCATTAAGACGTTCCATATGTCATCTGGTATAAGCAAGGGAAGGAGAATGTTGTCGTCGATGCACTTTCTCGCAAGTATGCATTACTCTCCACACTTGATACAAATTGCCTGGTTTTGAGCACATTAAAAATTTATACACTGATGACCACGAATTTTGTAAGGAATACCGAGCTTGTGAGAAAACCGGTTGTGGTAAGTTCTTTAGGCTTGATGGATTCCTGTTTCAAGAAAATAAGTTATGTGTGCCTAATTGTTCCTTGAGGGAGTTAGTGCAGGAATCACACGGTGGGGGATTAATGGGATATTTTTGAGTTGCAAAGACTTTAATTGTTTTTTAGGAACACTTCTATTTGCCTCACATCAAAAGAGATGTTGAGAGAATTTGTGGTAGATGTGTCACATGTAGGCAAGCTAAATCCAGAGTGCGGTCCAATGGGTTGTATACTCCTTTACCAATTCCTAGTGAGCCATGGATTGATATTTCAATGGACATTGTGTTAGGATTGCCAAGGACTAAACATGGGAGAGGTGCAATTTTTGTGGTTGTGGATAGATTTTCTATGATGGCACACTTTATTCCATGTCACAAGACGAATGATGCTTTGCATGTTGCTGAATTGTTCTTTAGAGAGATTGTGAAATTACATGGCATGCCTAGAACAATTGTTTTGGATAGAGATGCTAAGTTCTTGAGCTATTTTTGGAAGACTTTTTGGTGTAAGCTAGGTACTAAGCTATTGTTTTCTACTACTTGTCATCCGCAAACTAATGGTCAAACTGAAGTAGTAAATAGGACTCTGTCTACATTATTGAGGGCAATCATTAAAAGAAAATTCAAAATATTGGAAACATGTTTACCACATGTTGAGTTTGCTTATAACCGATCTGTTCATTCTGCTATGAAATTTTCACCATTTGAAATTGTGTATGGATTTAATTCTTTAACTCCATTGGATTTATCTCCTTTACCTTTGACTGAGCATGTTAATTTAGATGGCAAAAAGAAAGCTAACTTTGTCAAGCAGATTCAGAGAAAGTAGATTCAAGGGATCTAGTTCAAGTCCCAATTGGGATAGTTACGAGAGCACGAGCAAGGAAGTTCAAATATGTATTCCACGGACTAATTCAAGAGGTATGGACTCAAGAAAATTCGTGGAGGCCCATTGAGCATAGTCCCCTTAAGCAACAAAGAGTCATCAACATGATCCATGTTCTAGAATAATCTAGCTCAGACTAGGCTTAAATTGGAATGTTTAAGATTACTTTTTTTGGGGTCTGATTGTAAGGCTTGCATGCCATCTATTTTTCTTTTAGGAAAGTAAGACTTTCCTTGTCGATTTTATGCGTGTAATCAACCAATTAAAGGGCTGATTGTCTTTTTCTTTTGTAGGAAAGTAAGATTTATTTCTTTACCAGCAAGTAAGAGATATTTCTTTACCAACAAGTAAGAGTTATTTCTTTGCCAACAAGTAAGAGTTATTTCCTAATTAGGATAGCTATTTTAGGAAGTTTCCTTGTAATGGACAACCTTTTAAATAGGCATTTTATCAATGAAAAGGGTAGATCATTATTCAGCAAATTGGAGAGTATTTTCTCTGCGGTTCTTTGAAGAACTATTCGAACTTATCCGGATTTCCCGTGACATTCATCAATGACTTATCAAACAGATTTCCACCACCTTTTGTGGCGTCTTCCTTTATACCGAGGTTCTTGTTTCACAAAAAAAAATGGGTTAAGGTCATAAATACCAAGGTTCTTATTTGTCGTAAACAACAGGTCAAGGTTTAACATTCCATTCTGATCGTAGAACAATCTTGGGTTCCTTTTCATTATCGAATCTCGTTATTTGGGTGGGTTTGACATCCATTAACCCACACCCTAGATTCATTCGATTTGTCTGAACGACCTTCGCCGGCTGGACACTAGATTGGGGTCTCTCTGATTGCTTCCTCTTAGGCGGCATTGTTGAAGAAAATCTTGATTTCAGGGTTTCTAAAGAAATTGAGGATTTGGTAATCTAAGCAAAGGTGGATTTTGGGTGAAATATGGATGAAATCTAGACTCTAGAAGTGATTTCGACAAGATTTAAGGTATTTTTGAGGGAGAAATTCCAAATTTCAGACCTTGGAAAGCTTGGCTATGGCGGTTTGAGTGAGGTGTTCTTTAGAGTGAACAAGGAAGAAGACGACTACCTTTTTATAAGCTAGATGCACCTCCGGATGCGACTTGTGCGTTCGGACACAAGAGTTAATTCAGGCTAAGTCCCAAGTTGACACATTATTTGACGTTCCAGATGCTTGACTTTTCGAAAGGCGCATCCGAAGGGGAGACTTGCGTCCTAACGACTCAAAGTTTCTAGACACCTACGTCCTAACGTATGATTTGTGTCTGGACACATGCCTTCGTGCACAAAACTTTTCAACTTCCTTTTCAAATAGACTCCAAACTTGGAAATTTTCTCTGAATTTTGATAATTTTTGAAAAAAGAAAAAGCAAAAATTGGGAAAAAAAATCAATCAATATCCCTTCCTTAGTTGATCAATCAAAAATTTATTCTTTGAAATTTTCTGGATATCTCAATTATCTGTTGATTTTCTATCCTATATGCAATGTCCTAATTAATCCTAATTAAATGCACTAAAGTACGTAAAACCAAAAAAAAAAGCATGATTCATGGCACACATAATGCATCAAACTCTATCCCACCCCCAACCTAAATTACACATTAAGAAACTTTACACAAGGAATTTAATAAAATAAAAAAAATCTATTATACACTATAATGCAACACAAAATTCTCAATCAATCATTCAAATCATACTGTGGATCCACCAACTCAATAGTTTCAATCTTTGACCATTGACTTTAAAAATGTTCCCATTTTTGGGGTTTTCAATTTCAACTGCTCCATGGGGAAAACTCTCTTTACAAATGGACCTATCCACAGAGACAGCAACTTACCAGGAAAAGGTAGAGGCGAGAATTAGAACCTTTTGGGAAGTTTCAAAGGTTTTTCGCACAACGTTCTTATCATGAAATATTTTCATTCTAACCTTGGAAATCTTGGTGTTTTCGTAGGCGTCATTCCTAAGTTCTTCCAATTCATTAAACTAAAGCTTCCTAGATGCCTGCTTCATCTCAGAAGTTGTAAACCCAAATATAGGTTGTCAAGCAAGTAATAATTCTTGGTAGAGTCCAATGTCAATCCACAGGGAGATGGGAATTTCTGAGTGTGGAAAAGGATTAATAAAAGAAAATATGTTGTGTGTTTGAGAGAGTGATTTGATAATTGGAATTTAAAACAAGAAAACTAAAATTGTTTAAGAAAAGTAATGTGGAAAATACTAAGGCATTAGGTACTATTTTAATAACACTAGGGTAGCCAGTTAATCCTAATTTCCAATTCTCAGCTGGGAATCAACTAGGTGGTGAACCGAATTGGAGCATTTGGCAATAATTAATTAGAAAATTCTCTTAGGGTATAATTAATGAGTTAATCTAAATGAATCCAAACATCAATTGTCAATTACAAGCATTTAACATGCCCAAAGTCAATGATAAATTAAGCAATTAACCAATCAAACATCCAAATTCATAAAAACCAACAAATTAATTAATTAGATGAAAACTCTAACAATTCAAACCAAGCATGTACATCTAGCTATTCAACTCATACGGAATCTCAAGCATTCATTACAATTAGCAAAATAATTCAAAAGATTATATAGAGAGAAAGCTTTGCTAAAATAGGATGAATTGAATTAATAAAGTAGTCATCAAATGAAAAACATAGGATTAACTTGCATACCCAATTGAAATGAAATCTCCCCTAGCTTTAGTATAAATGCTTAGCCAGCCATAAATGATGTGCTAATCCCAAACTTAAGAAAGAAAAGTAAAATAAAAAATTTCTAGATCTGGTAAAGCTCTCAACACTCTCTAAAAGTACAATGTACTTTTTCCCAAAGGAGGAAGATGATCTTTTCCCGTGTTATCGGGCTTTCTGATTGGTTGGGAGCAAACATACGTGTCTAGACGTGAATTAAGTGACGTCCGAATGTGGCCTTCTAGGAGTGCCTATTTCTACCTCTAATGCAGCACCTCATGTTCAAATATGGATAAACTTTGTCCGAACATGGCCTTTTGAACTTCAATCTTCAATTTTCTCTTTTCCTTTGTTTAGTCCACTCCTATGTTCTCCTATTTGCCTCTAATCTTCCCATTTCACCTGCAAAATAGGCACGTACCAATTAAATTATGATAAAATCAAATATAAAATTAATCTCATACAATTAAGTTCAAACTTGTGACAATTAGCCACAAATGTTAGGATAGATGTTATATTTGAAAGCTTTAGCATGACAAAATTTTATGACACTATGGATTTCATGATCAAGTACACACCAGTGTTTTAAAACTCAGCTTGGACCAGCGGGTTGACCTAGTTAACCGGTGAATCGATGCTCAAACTAGGCCGATTTGAGCAAAAGATCATTTGTGCATAGAAACCAGGATCAAACCGCTGAACCGATCAAAAATCGATGAACCCATGCGAATCGGATGAGTTGCACCAAACCAGACAGTTTAATTAAATTGTATAAATCTTAGATTTTTTGCACTTTTTGGGCATTTTGTGTTTTTGCCCTTTTGTTTTGCCCTAAATTGAGTCAGATGGACCAGACTAGATAAGTGGCTACCTCCCACCAGCAACTCCAACCTCCACCCCCAGTAGGCAGCATTGCAGTGACTCCAGCGACCCAATCCAGCCTCCAACAGCACGTAGGCAACATCAACTTTAGTCCACCCTCCAGCCAGCACCAGTGGTCTAATTGTGTCCTCCATCCATTAGATCAGACTCCACTGAGTGACCATCGAGTCTTCCACCGACTAACCATCATTGACTAGCATCGAGCAGCAAGGTCCACCAACGTTTTGCTACTTTTTCCTATATATTGTGTTGCAATTGCCACAAATCATTAACCTCTTCTTCTAATTTAATTTAGTGCGAATGTGGTGTGGATGCCTTGAATATTGACTCCACCATAGAAAACACTCTCTATCTCTCTCACGTTTTCCTTTTCTTATTTTCCTAGAAATTTAGTAGTGGTATATGATTGACCCGAGTCAAGGTAGCCGGCGGCTCTATCTTTCTGGGAAAGTTCTTCATCACTTAGGTTGGGACTTTTGTAAAGACGAGATAAGGCGTCAAGTAGTAATCATAAATAATTTCTATTTGTTGAGAGATCTCATTTGGAAAGAGAAAGATGATCTCAATTAATCAAATATGTCTGTTTGGTCCCTAATGCTCTTAATTTGTATCTATTTGATTTTTAGAATTCTGAATTAAGTGTTTGATTATTTTGGTAGTTGTGATGCAATTTGATTTGTAGAAGCTATTATCCTTTAAAATAAGTTACAAGATTGTGAACTTGTGGATTGTTTATTGTAGTAAAAGCATTATGAATTGTGGTATTGAACTTGGCTTGTTTGGCATTCTTATTGTTCATTATATATAATTGGGTTGTAGATTAGTTAATCACTTAATTGATAATAGTGGTAATATTTGTATATTCAAGTGGAACTAGGTAGTGGTTGAATAATTTATTTTTAGTTTCGTTTATTTGAGTCCTTATGTTATGCTCATGTGCTTCATTTTGTTTTCATGTGTCTTGCGTACTACAGTTTGAACTTTGAAGAGTGAAAATTAAATGGATTATGCTTAGATTGATGCATTGACAAAGAGTTAGACTTAGACTTGGTGCCCTGAATTCAGTTAAACTTCAATAGAGGTATTTTTCTCTACTTAACTTTACAAGTTATATTGAAAATTGAATACATTGAATTAGATACATGTTTGATGATTTTTCTTTACTTAACTTTACATGTTTGATGTCATTTTTATAATTATTGTATTTTTTTAGCCTATTTATTATTATTTTTAATTAATTTTTAAATTTTTTTTTATATTATCGGTCCGACCAGTGATCCAACGGTTGAACTAGTGACCCATTGACCCGGTCCCTTTGTCGTGTTGATGTCCGAGCCGGGTTTTAAAACTATGGTACACACTTTCTAACAATCTGGTTTTTGTAGTATTTAAACAAATAAGGGTCATCCAAAAAAAAAACTGTGTACTTCCACTAAATTGTTTTTCTTATCCACAGAACTGAAAGAAGAAGGAAAAGTATCTATGGCTAAATTATTAGGAATATCAATATACCACGGTACCTCAGAAATAACTAACAATTGTTCATCTAGGAAGCTTTCATTGATAAACACCTCATCCTCACGGAAATCATATGTTAACCTTGAAAGGTGATTAGCCACTACATTTTTTACTCCCTTTTTGTCTTTGATAATTAAATCAAACTTTTGTAGTAGGAGTATCCATTGCAGCGGCAGATTTACAATGGCGGTAGTGGGACAGCTGCCCCCACTGAAATTTTAGAAAATTTTGGGGCCTAAGTAGTATTTTAAAATTTTTGAATTTTTTTTATAAATTTCCACCATTGAAAAGTTATAGTTATAATTCTATTTATTAGGAGAACATCTGGGTGTGTTTCATAAATATAACATTAGATTAGGAGAACGCTTCTTGCCTCATGGTTCGACTTTTCATTCATCTTTTCAGACTTTCTTTCTTTCTTTGGCTCCTCATGTCATTCCCGTTGTGAATCAGAAGTTCCTCTCTTCAACCGAGTTTTGCTCTCTTTAGTCCACCTCTGTTCCCTTTTTATGTTTTCCTTGTCTTCATTCATCCCTCTTTTTTGTCATCGATTTGATTGTTATATAACCAGTCGATTGTGAAATTGCTGAGAGCTTAGAAAATTCTATGAGAGCTATTGTGCAAGAGGTAACTCATATATGATTTCTTTGATTTCAATTTTTTTTGGATTTTTTGGCATGGCGATAAGGGCTTCTACCCATTTGGTTTTTTTTACCTAACAGTGGATGGCAGAACTATAATTATCTATATTGAATTGAACAATGACAATTCAAACAGTTGATTTTTGATCTCTTTAGAATATTAGTGTAGTGTTGATTTCTTTGGATATTAGACGGTGGTGAGGGTATAAAGGAGTTTAGTTTTGCAAAAATTACTTATCGATGGTTTCAGTGTATAACAGTCATCTTTTTGTGAATTATAGATGGTTAAAGTTTATGTTATTACGACCCTCTTTGTTATTTTTAGCTATTGGAATAAAAACCGGGGTTTGAATTTTTTTTAATTTAATTGGATTGCTCTATATATAATTTGGTTGTTAAGCATTATATTTTGGATTAAGTTATTTTGATTAAGTGTACTTAAAGAATTTGATTATTATATAGCTTAGATTTTTCCTATATCTAAGTTCGACTCAATAGAATTAATTTTTCTAAATTAATGCTATTAAAATTTCTCCATTTATTTTGTTACTTATGGTTTTCTTGTAATTTATTTGTTAAAAACACAATGATGGGTATTAAGTTAAGGTCTAACTATTGAATTGATTTTTGAATTAGCTAGGATAATTTTTTTTTAAAANTTAAGGTCTAACTATTGAATTGATTTTTGAATTAGCTAGGATAATTTTTTTTTTTTTAAAAATATTTAAAGTTATTTAAGAATTTTATGTTGCCCCTACTGAAGAAATGGTCTGGCTTTGCCCTTGATCCACCACAACAATCTTGGCTTTGCATCCTTCTTGGTCAGTAAATATTTTATTGTTGCATGATCAATAAAAATCACAACTGAGGAGCCTACCAAATATGATCAAAATTTATCCAAAGCAAACACCACAAGAAGTAACTCTTTTTTAGTAGTTGAATAATTTATTTGAGCATCATTAAGAGTTTTACTGTCATAATGAATGATATATGAATTGTTCTCTTTCCTTTCTCCCAATACTGCTCCCATGACATAATCACTAGTATCTTATATCAAATCAAAGGGTAAGGATCAATCAGGTGGTTGCATGATGGGGGCAGAAATCAGCATGTCTTTAAGCTTCTCGAAAGCTTTTTGTCATGCATCATCCCACACAAATGGAACATCCTGACTTAGGAAATGGCACATTAGTCTAGATATCGCACTAAAATTCATAATAAATCTCCTATAAAATCCTGCATGCCCTAAGAATTACCTAACATCTTTTACTATTTTTGTAGCAGATAAATTGACAATTAAGTCAATCTTTGCTTTATCAACTTTGATTCCTTCAGACGAAAGAATATACCCCAAAACTATACCTTGCCTGTGTCACCATGAAATGACACTTTTTCCAATTAAGTACAAGGTTTATTTCTTCACACCTAACAAGCTCCTTTTTCAGATTTTGTAAACATAAATCAAAAGAATCACTATAGACTGAAAAATCATTCATAAAAACTTCTAAATATCTTTCTACCATATCCTTGAAAATGCTAAGCATACATCGTTGAAAGGTTACAGGAGCATTACATAACCCAAATGGCATTCTCCTATGGGCAAAAGTGCCAAAAGGATAGGTGAATATCATTTTCTCCAGATCATCCAATGCTATTTCAATTTGGTTGTACCCCGAGGACCTGCTGGACCTCAAAAGTGGGTAGATAATAAAGTGGTTCTCAAGCACATGAATGTATTGTTTAGTAAATCGGTCAATTACCGAAGTCTTTTCCTCAGAAAAAAATGAAGGACAAACTCGAATGGTGAAGAAATAAAAAAAATAAAAAATAAAAGATCTTTGAAGGTTGATAGTTGTTGACAACTAATTAAACTAAGAGAAAATTCAATAAAATAAAGAACCAGATAATCTTTGAATTTCATCCGTACTATGAACAAGAATTTATACTCTAAATCTATAACTACAAGAATTTCTACTCTAAATCTATAACTCATCTGCTTTCGTATTCAAACTACTACAAATGAATGATTTTCAACTTAAAACTTTAGAAAGAACTAAAATAACAATTGAAATACTATTTTTGATGAAAGAATAAATATCCTAAAGGTCACAAAAACACCAATAATTACCCACACTAAATGTAATTACATGTGGATAATCGGGAAGTATGCAAACCAGTTAGGTTTCCAAAAGTATAACCTTCCAACAATCACATAAACCATTAAAACCCATGGTTAAAGCATAAACCCTAGTTCATGGGGGTGGAAATCCCTCCTACAATTATCTAGGATTAAACTACTCAAACATAAAGTAAATTGAAGCAATCAAAGAAGACATGTAAATAAAATGAAATAAATATAATGAAGAACTTTGTATTTAAAACAAGGAATTAAAAGCAATTACAATAAAGAAATAAAATACCATAAATAAATGAGAACCTTGCTTATAAACTAAAACTAAACTAAGAATAAAGAAGAAGGAGGGGGAGTAGCCTCCTTGGGAGGAGGAAGAACTGGTCTCTTTAAAGCCCCCAAGGGTTGGTGTTTATAGGAAAAAGGGGAGAGAGGTAGAGATACAACTAATTTTCTAGAGATCATCTTTTTTTTTATGTCTATCTCTTATTCCTAAAAGATCTCTGAAAATATCTCCTACAATATCTCTAAGATTTAGCCAAATTTTTTTTTCCTAATTTGTCTCTTTTTCTCCAAACAAGGTCTTGGAAGACCTTTGAATATTTAGTAAGTCAAGGGCTGCAAGAAGGACTCACCATTGAAATCTAATGCGAACCTAGTAGTAGAACATTGAAACCTAACGGTAGAATGTTCTATGACAAATTTTCTGAAACTTCTAAGGCTTTTCTTACTGGCAAAACTTCCTTTACCTACCGATAAGACTTCTCTGACAAAAGTTTTGTTTGTGGTATGCCAAATATAGTAAAATCACTTATTAAGATTTCTGATTTGTATGGTGATATTAGAATAAATAGAAATAGTGAAGAACGAAACAATTACAAGTATGAAATAGTTACATATACAAACAAAACAGTACTGCAATAAATCTATGATTAAACAATATAAAAAAATGACCCAGTTGCAAACCAAGAATTGAGATTGAACTTTCAGCACATAGAGGCTAGTGTTTGACACTATGTTCTTAAGACAGATTTCACTCCCACAATTAGTGATTATGGAAATCAAAGCATCTGCCTACCAAGATAAAAGGGTCTTCACGTGAATAGAAGTAGCACTCCAATTTACCCACCCAACGAACCAGAAATTATGTTGTGTACTCTCCAATTGCAGAATGCCTTAATGTCGAAATGTAATGTACTAATGTCTGCCTTACCTCCAAAAAAAATGATTGATGCAGAATAGTAATGAGCCTGGATTTAAGTAGACAAACTGGTGACTGTTCAAATCCAATGGGTGCAAAAATTAAATTCTGGTTCAGAAATTCATGCCCAATTCATTAAACGAATTTTCTCCAAAAAGATAGTGCTTAGTCTAAACCACACCTACACCCGTGCCTGTGCTCGTGCCCAGCCCGGCCCTGCTAGGTCTTGGCGAGGTGAAGGAGGCGGGCGACGTGCACGTATGGTTGAACTGAAGGCATATAGGTGCTCGGTCCGCTTATAAAATTGTGGTACACCTTGGGCCCAATCCCATAAGCAAATTTGGCCTATATATGCCCATGTATAACTTCTTCCTCAACTAATGTGAGATAGGTGTCAAAATCCCACATTGCACAACCTCTATTTTCATATCCTAATAAGGTCGGAGCCTATTTTCTCATTCATTTCTTACTTGATTTGAGTAACTGAATATATTACGTTATTCTCCTTACGGAATATAACACGAACCGACAAAATTTTACACAAAACAACAAGCAGATCCCACTTTAATTATGATCAAAGTCGACTAAAAATCAGATTTGATTTACTAAAATTTATTTTAGTCGAACAATTCCCCACATGAATGAAAAATTGGTTGTTAATATGCAAATGATAATGCTGACACACTATAGAGTATATATCTTTAGAAAAATTGTGCATCAATAAGTAGCTTATGGTCTTGAACCTTTCCTAGTTAAAGCCGATCAAACTTACCAACTAAATAGTGCATGTGATGTCTTGAACTATTCAGCTGTTTGATAAATCAGATTGAATAGACTTCACACAATCTCTTTCCTAACACAATTGGTTCTCATGATCGTGTTAATTTTGTCCCTGAACAACTCCTAATCTTCATGAGTGCTTTAGAGAATTTAGCCTTTATGATTTCTCACAGAAGCGGCCCTTTCACACTCATATAGGTGACTCCTTTTAGGAATATCCTGCAATATCCCACTTGGATGTACAAAGTATAAAATTCATTAAAATCATAGTTTACCCTAATAAACTTTGCATGCAGCACTAGTTTATTGTAGCATAGATAGGAGAGATTATCTCTTTAGTGATTCTTTTGAATTACACATAATTCAATTGTCCATTTGAATATAGATCTTGAGATCTCCAGTCAACTAGATTGGGTTCCCATTAAGGTGAATCTTAAGTCATAGGCTTTAGCTTCATTCCGCTCGATGTGCAATTTTCTTGCTCTCTCGTCAAATCTTTAGTTAGTGGATCCACTAGATTATCCTTTGATTTTATATAATCAATAGAAATAATCCAATTTGAGAGCAATTGTCTAATGGTATTAGGCCTATGACATATATGTCTAGACTTACCATTATACATGTCACTCTGTGCCATACCAATTGTAGATTGACTATCACAATGTATACAAATTGATGGCACAAATTAGGCCATATTGGAATATCCTCTAGAAATTGGCAAAATCACTCAGCTTTCTCTCCTACTTTATTTAAAGCAATAAATTCATATTCTATCATGGATCTGACAATATATGTTTACTTAGAGGATTTCTAAGATATAGCTGCACCACCAAGTGTACAAACATAACCACTTGTGGATTTTGTATCATTCATATTAGATATCTAGTTAGCATCACCATGCCCTTCAAGTACATCTGGATATCTTGTATAGTGCAATCCAAAATTCAGGGTATATCTTAAATGTCTAAGAACCCTGATAATTGCCATCCAATGGTCTACTTCCAGATTACGTTTATATATACTCGATTTATTGAGTATGCTATATCCGATCTAGTGTAGTTCATGACATACATTAGACTGCCAATGATACAAGAGTATTCTAATTGTGATATGCTTTGGCTATTATTTTTAGACAAACAAGATTTATATCAACTAATGTTCTAGCAATGTTGTTTTTATCTTTGTCGAACTTCTCAAGTATTTCTCAATATAATGTAATTGAGATAATATAAACCCACTAGATGTTCTAGAAATTTTAATTCCTAGTATAAAATATGTAACACCCAAATCCTTCATGTCAAACTTACTGGACAACATTTTCTTGGTAGTTATAATAATATTATTATTACTATCTACAATAGGCAAACAATGACACATCCAATATTTGTGTCTTTAACATAGACACATTTATCACATTTATTAATTGTGAATTCATTTGACATCATTACTTTGTCAAATTTCTCATGTCATTATTTTGGTGCTTGCTTTAAACCATAAAGTGATGTAACGAGCCTACACACCTTGTTCTCTTATTTTTTTGAAATGAACCCTTCGAGTTGGTCTATATAAATTTGCCCTTTTAAGTCACTATTAAANTTTGAAATGAACCCTTCGAGTTGGTCTATATAAATTTGCCCTTTTAAGTCACTATTTAAGAAAGCTATTTTCACATCCATCTGGTATATCTCAAGATTATGCAACACTGCAATAGTTATGAGCATATGAATGGATGTTATTCTCGTGATAGGAGAATATGTATCAGAATAATCAAGACATACTTTTTGCTTGTAATTTTTAGCTACAAGTCTAGCTTTGTACTTATCAAATGATCCATTAGTTTTCATTTTTCTCTTGAAAATCCATTTGCACCCCAATAATTTACTTTCCAGAGGAAGATCTACCAAATCATGATGTAATTTTGCATGATGGATTCAATTTCACTATTTACAGTTTCTTTCCACATAGGTGCTTCAGAAGTGGACATCGCTTCATTGAAGCTTTGAGGCATATTTTTTAACAAATATGTTAGAAAATCAAAACCATAGGACTTGGAAGTCCTTGCCCTCTTATTGTGTCTAAGTGTCTAATACAATGCAATCTAATCTGTTGAGTATAAATGGAGGTCCTAAGACTCGGGTGAAAGCGAAAAGGATGAAGGAATCATTGAATGGGCTGATTCAAGACATACGGGCTGATTGTGCAAGTTCAAGCATGGAGAGTGGATTTGGAGGCTTTTCTACAATGACATGTGTGGGTTTTAAGGGGAAAAGGCCTCGAGTTTATTTTATTGTAATTCAAGTCCAATAAACCTAATTAAGTGACTGTATGGGCTGATTTAGGTTATTTAGGGATTTTGGGCTGATTACTTGTTTTAAGCCCAACTTTAGTTATTTCTATTTGGGTTTGGATTCTCAAAATATAAACTTCTATTAGGATTTGTCTCCTTAGTAGATTAGGATTTGTTTCCTTTTCTTATTTGGATTAAGACAACTTAGCTAAGAAGTAGGAACTAGGTTGTTGGCATGTTTTTGCATGTTTTAGGGCTTTATATACACACAAAAGACCTTTTAAAATACATAATATCATTTTATGAGTATTGTGAGGTTTTCTACCTTATTGTTCTTCTAAGAACTATTTCAAGAACTTATCAAGAATCAATCTTTCTTGTGGCATTCATCGACTAATCGCTCAATCTCGAGTGTGACGTCTTTTTTTTTTCTTGAAGTTTCAACCTTGGGTTCTTGTTTCTTGAAAACATTGGGCCTAGGGTTTTTGGTTCTTATAATCTGATTTGTGAACTTTCTTGGGGATTCTTTGATCAATTTGTGTGTGGGTTCTTGATTTCATTTAAGGGTTCGCATCAGTTTGGTATCAGAGCACTCAGGTTTTTTCTCAAATTAGGTTGGTTATCTTTGTTTTGTGTGCACATAATCTGACCAAGTTAGGGTTTCTTATTGTTGTTTGGTGTTTTTTTTTTCTGTTTATGTGCATCTATTTTAACAAAAAAAATAGGGTTTTTATCTTTCTCTTATTTTTTGCGTATTATTCTGTGATTTAGGGCATGTCTTGCTGCTGGAGTTTCAATTTTTTATTATAATTTTAATATCAATTTCGGTTGCATAATATTGGCAGAATTAAATACATAACTTGCTTGTGAATTGGTTGTGAAGTCTGCTACCCAATTGCGCGTATTTTGCCTCTGTTGTGATCTGATATAAAAAAAAAAGGAGAAAAAAGAAAGAAAGAATCAAATTGAGTGTAATCAGTTTGTTTTAGGGCTAAGTAGTGTTGAGATTTGAAAACGTAATCAAAATTACTTATTTTGATCATTCACTTATTTGTTATCCCAAAAACAAGTCATCCTTATTGATTTAATCCCTTTCTTGATCCATTTGTTGCTTTCAAACCATTGTTTCGCTTAGTTTTTGTCGAATTTGTATTCCTTGTATCATTGTTATTCTCTATTTTCATTGTTAATTATGGTCCTTCCTTTGATATTTGTGCCTTATTTTGTTAAGTTGTTGTGCATTGTGGGAACGGTTGGCTTTTGGTTGAGTAGTTTGCAAAAGAACAACAAAGGTGAAACATTTGAGTGGTAAAAGGCTGAGTGTGTAAGTTTATCTTAAGAAAAAGCCCATAAGAGTGTAAACATGAGGGTTGAGTGCCCATGAAATGAGTGAAACACGTGAGGTAGTGTTTGTGAGGCTATTTCTAACATTTTTTTTGCAAATTATAAAACATGACTTCCAAGGATAAAGGAGTAGCTAAGGAGGGTGGTACTGATGTGCTATTCACACTTCGGGCTATGCAACAACAGTTCGAACTTATGAATGCGAGGTTTGATGACATGAGAAATTAGTTGGAGGAGCAGGCGAATGCAATTAATGAGTTAAGAATGAATAAGGGGAGGAGAGATGATGGACATGGTCGGTGTGAGGCACCGGTTGAGAAGAGGCAGGATAGGCGTCATCAAAACATTTTCTATGATGATGAATGGAATCTTGATGATTACTTTGATGACCAAGCCACGTTGATTGGGTTTGACCATGGTAGAGGTGGTCGAGATAGTAGAGGTGGTTGTGGAAGTGTTAGAGCTGTTTCTTAGAGAGATGAGAATTTGGGTAGCATTAAGATGAAAATCCCAGCTTGTCAAGGCAAGAATGATCTGGAGATTTATTTAGAGTGGAAAAAGAAAGTGGAGTTAGTGTTTGATTGCCATGACTATTTAGTGTAAAACCAGAATAAATTTAAACTTTTTAAGAAAAAAGGCAAAATGGTAATTTGTCACTATCATGCAGGTTTAAAATCAGTATTTTTCTAGAGTTCAAATGATGCAACGGATCTCACTGTTGGAATCGTATCGCAAAATCGAGTTGTCATGTCAATTTTTATCGAATTTTGAGATAGTCAAATTTTACACGTTTTACGAACAATTGGGTGACGAATGACCTCACAAAGGTCCCCAAAAATAGAATTTGTAAAATTTCCTTATAATTAGATAAAAGTTCAAATAAAATTAATTTGAACTGAAACCGAGAATTAATTAAGTCGTTTTGGGTTAAAAACAGACCTGGAAGTAATAAACGTGCGGGAAAATGTGGACCGCACAATTAAAAGTATAAATAGGGGTTAAATATCTGAAAAATAGATATTTTCACCCCTAAGTCAACTGATCTCACACGTTGAAGAGAAGAGAAGGGAAAGAAGAGAGAAAACCTAGATTTCTACCTTTCTCCTTTGATTCAAGAAGCTTCGTCGGTCGGAATTGCTTGGGCCAAGAACTAAAGGTGGTCTACGCGACGAGGGCTACGTCTACGTACCAAAAACGAGGGATTTCACCAAAGATCCAAGAAGAGGATTTTGGAAAATCAAAGCATTGGAGTTGTGGTGGTGTCCTAGGAGGCTTTCTACCTTCTATTTGCGATCCAAGAGGTAGGGTTTCCTCCTACCTTGGTTTATTTCTTACCTAGAATGCTATATTTAATGGGTAAGGGTAAAGATATTGAATAACATGGGTCACTTGCCTATAGTTATGGAAATGGGAGTAGAATTAACTTAATTCAACTTCTAGTTTGAGATTTGTATGTGGAAGTTCCTTGTGAAATTCCATGAAAGTTGGTAGTGTGTGGGCATGTTATGTGTTTATGATGTGCCATGTGATTTAAGTGTGTTATTGACATAGATTATAAGGTAGCATACTTGTGAATTATGTTGTATATAAATGTTGATATATGTTCATTGATATATTGACATTGTGACGATTTATGGTAATTATATGCATTAGATAAATTGCCATGACATATGTGGTTGAACGAGTCTACATGGCATTCATAGCATGTTGGACATAATAGTTATTGACAATGGTTTATTACATTGCATTTGCATGGGGATATCGCATCCATAGGCATGAGGTGGGTGTGTGTGCATGGTGTGATCAAGCACCATATTGGGTGATTGACGGTGGACTCGGAAATGTTGGATTGAAAATCCGATTAAGTTGCACAGTCACATAAAAAACTTGTGTCAGGTATAGCAAGAAGGGATAAATTCCCCCTCGGGTGTAAGGCCTGGCTACTAGTTTATACACTTCCTACGGTGCAAGTCCAAAAAAGTGTATCGGTGTGCGGAGTCGATAGTGCAACACCAAAAGTCCACTACCCAAACAAAGACACATGGTTTTGTCACATAAATTATTCATTTGATGGGAAACATCCATAAATAAATTAGTTTTATGAACATATAATTTTATTTCCAAATGATCTTTGGATGTATTTCATCAAGGACAACTGTTTTACAAACATGCATCGCACTGTGTTGTGAGAGTCGGTGTGGACTTAGGTTAAGATGCATGAGTGAGTGTCATCTCATTTCATAGTATGGCATGAAAGTTTCCAACATTGAATGCATTACTCTTGAGTGGAATGTTCTAAATCGTGGATTGTGCATATAATCATTGCATATGCACCTAGGGAGGGAGTAACCTCTGTAGAAAATATTCTACTGGGCGTTGGCTCACCTTATACGGGAACATATTTCAGGTGTGGGGTTCGTACTAGTGGAGGACTCGCATTCGAACCCTCGACGATGAAGAAAAGCCGAATTGTGGCTTTTGGAAAATAAGTTTTTGTAAAAACTTTTGTTTAAATTCCATTTGGCATGTAAATGTATGGAATGGGTTATAACAAACTTTCTATATATATATTAGGTTATATGTGAAAAACATGATTATGTATGTTTTGGATGGAAAATGTAGGTTTTGAAATGGATTGGACATTGAAAATGGGTGAAATGGCAAAAGAGAGCAGAGTGTACCGGTACGGTGTACCGTTACAGTTAGTTCCCGAGGGCAGAGAGTACCGGTATTGTGTACCGGTACAGTTTGGAAAATCTTCTAGAAGGCAAAGAGTATCGGTACTGTCTGTCCAGAAGGCAAACTGTACCGGTACACAGTATTGATACTGTCTCCCAAATTTTGAAATTTTAAAACTAAAATGCTGCACTCTCGGCCTTTGATTCCTTGGGTTCCAATGATGTATTTGGAAAATAAAGAGGCATGATTGTGGTACTTAGAACCACGGTTGAATTAAATGATAAAACATACACGAATTACACATGTGGATTATAATCCCGGTTAAAGGGATACTATTAGTGTGATGTCAGATCAAGCGGCACTCACGGGCATTTTCGCGGGTTGATAGATAGTCAACGGGACCCTCGGTTTTAGGGGCGTCACATTTAGATGAGAAGAAGGTGAAACTAGCTACAATGGAGTTTACTGATTATGTGATAGTATGGTGGATCAGTTAGTGTTGAATAGGAGGAGGAAGAGGTGGCAAATGGGTGGATTGGGTTGGTTTTGGGTTGGGTTAAATTGGGTTGGGCTAAAATAAATTCAATCCATTTTTCACTCACGTAGGAAATAGGTTTTAATGGGTTGAGTTTATAACGGGTTGGGTTAAACCCATTAACTCATAAATCACACACACACACAATTACACCAAAATACACAAACATTACTACACTAAAATACACACACAATATTACACCAAAATACACACACTACTACACCAAAATTCATGCATACATGCACATACATACACTATTACACCAAAATACACACACACTTACACCAAAATAAAGACACACTAATAAACAAAAAAATATACACAGTGTCACACACACAGTGCCGCTCGCAAACACACAATCTTGATACAATGGGATATACAAACACTTACACATTGACAAAATAAAAACACAAACTCAGTGATTGTTCCATTGCATAACATATTTCATACTAATAATTCATAGCAATCCTTCATTATAACAAGAAATAATCCAAAAAAAGATACACATAACCATAGCACCATGTCTCCTTATCATTTAATACTCACAAGTTGGGCGGAGCAAATGGAACACATGCTCAACCAAACATTAGGACAAGTTTAAAAAGAACATTACAAAATCTACTATAAGACATGCTATTCATTGTCAAATATTGTGTCAAACGTCACTTCCTTCTTTGACGAACCTTCTTCATCCTAAACCAAAACAAAAAAATTGAATATACTATAAGTCCCAAAAGTAAAAACTAAACGAAAAGTTGAACCAAATTCACAATAATCACAAAAAACCTTGCATATCCATTTTCATCATCATTATTAGACTCCACACCAACTTCCCAAGATTCATTTCACATCATTTGAAGAGCCACCAAATCCAAAAATTAATTTCTCAATGTCAATTTCTAGTTTCGCCTCCTCATCTGAATCTTCTTGAACTGCTTAAAACAAGTGCATAACATGAAATTCTAATGTTGTAAATCTCAAAACAATTAATTATAATATTAGAAAGAAATTGCAAGAGTTAATTTTACCTTCTAAATAATGTAACCAATCTCAAGTACATAATAATGCCTCTACATTCTTCAAAAAAATTGAACTACTATATTTTCCAATGATACGACCTCCAATACTAAAAGCTAATTCTGAGGCAAATATAGTAATGGGAATGCTCAACACATCACGGGCCATCAATGAAAGCTCTGGATATCGGGTCCTATTTGCTTTCCAAAAACTTAGAACGTCCAATTGTCCATTTTGCCTTTGATCAAGTAAAGATTGTTCTAAGTATAGATCCAACTATGATTTATTTCTATTCAATCCGGAACATTCTCTCTCAAATAACTCAAACTCCTACATTAATATAAACACAATATATATGAAAATTACTAATAAATCTATGAAAGTATAAATATGAAAGTTAGTGATGTTACTTACATCCATTTCATCTTCATCTACTCCACTAGCAGCATTTCTCATTGTCGATGGATTAGTTGCAAAAAGAAGACGGGGAGAAACATTTGTACTCTTGGAAGAGTGAATGCAACTTCATCCGAACATTCCTTATCTTTTCTTCACATGTTTCAGGATTAAGCTTTGCAAATGCAAATTCAACAAACTTTAACTTATAACAACGATTAAGCACTATGGCAAAGGAAAGCACTATGCTATAACAATCCCAATACTTGTCAAATTTCCCCTTCATTTGCTATGCCATGGAATTTATAACTTTATTTGGACTATTCAGTTCCTCTAGTATAAGTGTTTGAATTTTCCATATGCTACGAAAATACAAATTTGAAGTGGGATATTGACTTCCTAAAAGCAATGTTGTATTGTCATAAAAAGGTTTGAGAAACTTTGCAATCCTTTCAACCATGTTCCATTCATCTTGTGATGGACAAGTTTTGAAGTTAGTATCAATCAATTGTAACTCGAAAAATGCCCAACAATATATAATAAAGCACATTCAAGGATAAGATAAGTTGAATTCCATCTTGTTGGCACATCTTGGCATACTGTCTTACCACTTTTTATGGAAAATTGTGCAATGCATTTTGCAAACTTAATCATCCTTCCCCCTGAACCCCTAACATATTTGACACTTTCTCAAATCTTATACACAGATCCATCAATCATTTTCAAGCCCGCTTGAACAATAAGATTCAAGATATGCGGACCACAACGTACATGAAGAAATTCATCATCACATATCAAAACATTTGTTAAAGAAAGATGATTATTCAACAAATCAATCAAACCATCATTATACTTTGCATTATCCAAAGTAATGGTGAAAATTTTGTTCTCAATTCCCCATTCTGTTAGAAAAGTAATCACTTTTTCTGCTAAAAGTGGTCCATTATGAGGAGGGACTATATGAAGAAAGATTAATATCCTTTTCTACAGTACCCAATGTTCATCCACATAGTGAGCAATCAATGTCATATAACTGTTTGTGGTGAGAGAAGTCCATAAATCTGAAGTCAAACAAATCCTACTTGGAATTAATTCCAATGCATGTTTAAGTTGTTCTTTCTCCCTTTTATAAGCTTTCAAAATGTCCAACTTTGCGGCATTTCTTGAGATTGATTTCACATCTAGATTCAAGAAATTATGCAACTCTCTGATTCCTTCATGTTCCACACAGTTAAAGGGGTAATTATGCTTGATTATGACATCAAAAAGCTTCTTTCGATAGGCATTTGGATCAAAAGGTAGTTGTGGCGCCAACTCATTTGTGTCATGTTCAGGACAACAAGTTTTGAGATGTCGCTTCAAATTCGATGTTCTGAACTTGAAGTCTGCCATATATAGTTGGTCACACTTTGTACATGTAGCCTTTTGTCTCCCCTCACTATTAATAGGTAATTTCTCAAAAGTATCCCAAACTGAAGAGCGAGACTTTTTACCTTGTTTTCCAATAATGCAACTTTCCTCACCATAATCAACATTATCTACACCCACAAAAATAAGCACTAAATAATATATACTAAACTCAGTCCTGGACAAAATAAAGCACCATGGAAAGTCCTAAATATGGATAGAAAATTTGTTCGAAGTGAAAAAGGGGTTTAGGTGAGCTTTATCCTTACTGTAAATGGCATGATCAACAGAATGAGAGCACCAAGGGATGTTAATCTTTAGGAGGGATATTCCCATAATTATCCTCTGACCATATTAGAATATAAACTTAACTATAATAATATTAGTACGTTTTCATTGGGAAAACAATCAAAAAACATTGTTTGACCCAAAGAAAAAAAAATCAAAAAGCTTGGGAAGCACTCAAACTGCAATTAAAAAATATGATCTACTCAAGTCAATATACAATTCGTGTTTCTCTCCACTATCAATTTGAAAAGAAGCAATATACAATAGTCAAAGAATTGTAGAACAATATGAAATGATATACACAATTCTAGATAAAAGATCAATTAAACATAATGAAAATTTTAACTCATATAATAATATTGTAGAACGATACCGATTGGCTCAATGATGATGGACCGGATAATTTAACTGAATTACATGAAGTCTAAATCATACAACAATAAAACGATATCATAATAAAAATTCAAAAGCATAGAAAACAATTGGTATGCAATTAAAATCTGAACAAGTTCATAGTCAAAAGAAAAATACATGTTTCATTGCAATTAACATAATAAACCCATCCACCCCCACCCCAACTCCTAGCCTTCTACCATCCCATTTGCTACTATAAGCAAGGAAACTATCATAAAACAATAGAGTCAATAACAAAGTAGGCTAGTTTGTCAGAGAAAGGAAACATATAAATGAGTTCAATTGTATTCTTAACTATTGAAATTTAGGTCATCGAATGTCTAATTCTTCGTCTACTTGCTTCCTGTTAGTATTTGGGCAGATGCTCTTTGTTTAGGCCTGGGGCAAATAAATGGCTATGAGAATCACGCCTAGGAGGAAGCAATAAGAAGATGAGCCAGTTCACTTTGGTGGGATTTTTGAATAGTTTCCTTTTCCCCTACCTTATACATTAAAAACATTACTGCATTTTCTTGGACTGACTGCTCCATCTATTTGTATCCTTGCCACTGCCACACAAGTGTAGGTGAAATGCTAAAAGTATCCTCGATCCATACTTTCTTCTTGGAACTTGGATTTTCAACACTTTGAATTCTTTTGAAGATGGATTAAAGGATAAATAACTCGACAAATATGGGTTAATCATTGCTAACACTCATTTTGTGATGCCTAAATAGCTTTTGGGCATTTCATCACATGTTGTAGGCATGTTACAACTGGTCAAAAAACAAATGATCAAAATAATCCAAAACAACGAATTTGAAGCAATGTAGGAGGATAAAATGTTAGATTCCTGTATAATTACATGAACTCCATAGGGAATTGGAGATTGAGACAAGAAGGAACGAAAAGAATGCAAGAAATATAACAGAAAAAAGGAAAGGAAAACGTATGAAAAAATTTAATCGGTGATCGAGCCGCAGATGAATGATGGAATCGACGAATTAGTTGTTTCGGTCATCGAGAAACGCTGATCCCAGTGTTTCGCTGCAAAAATTCTCCATCACATTGAATTAGATTGAGGAGAGAGAGGAACATCTTTTTGGCTTTTAACGTCATAACAGTCTCCATGGGAGTCTAGCGGCCAGAGTCTAGAAAGGTGGTGTTGGCAAGTGTATTTATGATTCATTAGTTTTTAAGAAGAAAACCCAATGGGTACCTATTTTAAACCCGATTTAACCAATAAATTTAAACAAAATAATAGTACCCAAATTTTAACCCATATTAATAAAAATAGGTACCCAACCCATTAATTTATAGGCAGATTAGGCGGGTTAGTGGGTTGTTGGCAAGAATTGCCACCCCTAGGAGGAGGAATAGAGAGCATGCGATTGATACTTGGGATAAGATGAAGAGTATCATGAGGAAGAGGTTTGTCCCTTCTCATTATTATAGGGACTTGTTTTCAGAGGTTACAGGGGTTGACTCAGGGGTCCCGGAGTGTTGAGGAATATTATAAGGAGATGGAGATAGCCATGATTAGGGCTACTGTAGAGGAGGACCGAGAGGTTACCATGGCACGATTATTGCACTGTTTTAACAAAGATATTCAAAAATGTAGTTGAGTTGCAGCATTATGTGGAGATGGAGGATATGCTACTCATGGTGATAAAGGTTGAGAGACAACTCAAATGGAAGGGTTCTACTCGATTTGGGCAAAATTCAGGATCTTCATCTTATTGGAAATCGAATTCTAGTTGGAGCAAGAAGGAAGATAAATCAAATTCTAAGGGTAAGTCTGAATCTTCCAACAAAGGCAAAGACTTAGAGGCTAGCAAGGACCGAGGTAAATCTGATTCTCCAACTTCTAGAAATAGAGATATAAAGTGCTTTAAGTGTTTGGGCAGGGGGTACATTGCATCTCAATGTCCAAATAAACGTGCTATGATTTTGAGAGGTAATGGAGATTTTGATGCTAAAAATGAATCTGATGACGATGTTGAGAGTAAGGAGAGGAATATCTAGTTGAGGGTGAAATTTTGGTCACGAGGCGTGCCTTAAATGCACAAGTTAAGGAGGAGGACAACGAGGCACAACGTGACAACATCTTTCATACTTATTGCCATATCAACAATAAGGTATGTAGTGTTATAATTGATGGTGGAAGTTGTACTAATGTTGCTAGTACCTTATTAGTTGAGAAACTTAATTTGCCTACTATTAAACACCCTACTCCTTATAAGTTGAAGTGATTAAATGAATGTGGGGAGGTTAAGGTGAATAGGCAGGTATTAGTTTCATTTTTCATTTGGCGTTATTTTGATGAGTTTTTGTGTGATGTAGTCCCAATGCATGTTGGATATTTGCTTTTGGGACATCCTTGGCAGTTTGAAAGGCGAGTTATGCATGATGGTTATAGAAATAGATATTCTTTTGTAATGCATGGCCAACCTGTAACACTTGTACCGTTAACTCCTAGATAGGTGTATGATGATCAAATGAAGTTAAAAAGTGAGTTTGAGGGAAGAAAAGAGAGTGAGAAAAATGAAAAGAAATAGGGAAATAGTGTGAAATTGGAAAAAAATATGAATGAGGGAAAAAAAAGAGAGGCTACTGAATCTTCAAAGAGTGAAAAGAGTGAGATTTCACAAAAACAAGAGAGGAAAAATGTGACTTTCTATGCAAAGCAACGTGAGGTTAAGGGAGCTTTTTATTCAGGGCAACTGACAATTGTACTTATGTACAAGGAGGCCTTTTTGAATACTAACGAGCTTAACCTTGCTTTGCCTAGTGTTGTTGATTCTCTTTTGTAGGAGTTTGGTGATATTTTTCCCGAGAAGATTCCAAATGGCTTGCCACCAGTTAGAGGGATTGAACACTAGATTGATTTCATTCTTGTTGCAACTATTCCCAATTGTCCAGCTTATAGGAATAATCCTGATGAGACAAAGGAGCTTCAAAGGCAAGGTGAGGAGCTGATGAAGAAGGGTCATGTGAGGGAAACCATGAGTCCTTGTGCAGTTCCAGTGTTGCTTGTGCCTAAAAAGGATAGGTCTTGGAGGATGTACATCGATTGTCGTGCCATGAACAAAATAACGGTAAAGTATTGTCATCCCATTCCTAGACTTGATGACATGTTAGATGAATTGCATGGCACTTGTTTGTTCAGTAAGATTGATCTGAAATCCGATTATCATCAAATTAGGATGAAAGAGGGAGATGAATGGAAAATGACATTTAAGACTAAATATGATTTATATGAATGGCTGGTAATGCCTTTTGGCTTAACCAATGCACCTAGTATGTTTATGCGTTTATTGAACCATGTTTTGCGTGCTTTTATTGGTAAATTTGTTGTCGTTTATTTTGATGATATCTTGATTTACAGTAAGAGCTTAGATGAGCATGTTGAACATTTAAGGTTTGTGTTATGTTCTTTGCGTGATGCTCAGTTATTTGCTAACCTTAAGAAATGCTCGTTTTGCACTAGTCAACTTGTTTTCTTAGGATATGTTGTTAGTGCTAAGGGAGACTGAAGTTGATGAGGAGAAGGTAAAGGCTATTCGAGAATGGCCCACACCTAAAACCATTCCTGAGGTACATAGCTTTCATGGTCTTGCTAGTTTTTATAGAAGGTTTGTAAAGGACTTCAGCACCATAGTTGCACCATTGACTGAAATTGTTAAGAAAAGCGTAGGCTTTACACGAGGAAAGGGAACAAGAAGTTGATTTTAATTTGATTAAAGAAAAACTTAGTTCTGCACCTTTACTTGCTTTGCCTGACTTCTCTCAAACTTTTGAAGTTGAGTGTGATGCCTTAGGTATTGGAGTTGGAGCTGTTTTAATGCAGGGAGGTCGTCTTTTAGCTTATTTCAGTGAAAAGCTAAATGGGACAGCCTTGAATTACCCGACTTATGACAAACAACTTTATGCATTGGTGAGGGCGTTACAAACTTGGCAACATTATCTTTGGCCCAAGGAGTTTTGTCATCCAAACTAATCATGAGTCTTTGAAACATTTGAAAGGCCAAGTTAATGATGCAAATTATAACACAACTTCAAGGGATCTAGATCAAGTCCCAATTGGGATCTATCATTCAAATCTGATTGTAGAACAATCTTGGGTTCCTTTTCGTTGTTGGATCTCATTATGTTTGGCTGGTTTCACATTAGGTAAGCTGAATAAACGTCATGCTAAATGGGTTGAATTCATTGAGACCTTTCCTTATGTTATCAAATACAACCTAGGGAAAGAGAATGTGGTTGTTGATGCTTTATCTCGTAGGTATGCTTTAGTTTCCACTTTAAATGCAAAGTTGCTTGGTTTTTAGTACATTAAGGATTTATATGCTATTGATTCTGACTTTGCTAATGTGTTTGATGCTAGTGAGAGTTCGGGTTTTGGTAAGTTTTATAGGTATGATGGGTTTTTGTTTCGAGAGAATCGATTGTGTGTGCCTAATTGTTCATTGCGTGAGTTATTAGTTAGAGAAGCACATGGGGGTGGTTTAAGGGGACACTTTGGCGTTAGGAAAACCTTAGATGTGTTAGTTGAACACTTTTTCTGGCCACATATGAAACTGTATGTTGAGCGAATTTGTGAGAAATGTATTGCTTGTAAAAAGGCTAAGTCTAAGGTTCAGTCCCATGGTTTATATAATCCCTTACCTATACCTAGTTCACCTTGGTAGATATTTCCATGGAATTTGTGTTATGTTTACCTAGGAAAAAATGGGGATGGGATTCTGTGTTTGTTGCTGTTGAAAGGTTTTCAAAGATGGCACATTTCGTTTCATGACATAAGGTTGATGATGCTACCAATGTAGCTGATTTGTTCTTTAGAGACATGGTGCATTTACATGGAGTGCCTCGGAGAATTGTGTTTGATCGCGATGCTAAGTTTTTGAGCTATTTTTGGAAGACGTTTTGGGGTAAGTTTGGTACTAAATTACTCTTTTCTACTACTTCCCATCCACAAACAGAGGGGCAAACCGAGGTAACTAATCATACTTTTTTTACTTTATTGTGTGTTGTCATTGGTAAGAATTTGAAAACTTAAGAGGATTGTTTGCCTCATGTCAAATTTGCTTATAATCGTAGTGTGCATTCTGCTACTAATTATTCACCTTTTGAAATTGTCTATGGTTTTAATCCCTTAACTCCATTAGATTTGATGCCTTTGCCTGTTGGTGAGTGTGCTAATTTAGATGGAGAACAAAAGGCTAAATTGGTGAAGCAAATGCATAAGAAAGTTAGATTGCACATTGAGAGGCGAATGAAACAATATGCTACTCAAGCTAATAAGAGGCCAAAGAAGGTGGTTTTTAAGCCAAGAGATTGTGTTTGGGTGCATATGCAAAAGGAGTGCTTTCCCGCACGAAAGCATTCTAAGTTGTAACCTAAAGGAGATGGTCCTTTTCAAGTGGTGGCATGGATAAATGATAACTCTTACAAACTAGATCTTCCTAATGAGTATAGGTTAGTGCTACATTTAATGTTACTAATCTTTCTCCTTTTGTTGCAGATGTCTAAGATTCGAGGATGAATCCTTTTGAGGAGAGGGGGAATGATGCAATGCAATTTGATCCGTTAAGCATAAATGGAGGTCCTATGACTTGGGCGAAAGTGAAAAGGATGAAGGAATCATTGAACGGGCTGATTCAAGACACATGGGCTGATTGTGCATGTTCAGGATGTGAATCCTGCCAAAATAACGAGATTTGACAATGAAAAGGAACCCAAGATCGTTCTACGACCAAAATTGAAAAATAGACCTCGACCCGTTGTTTATGACAAACAAGAACCTTGGTATATATGACCTCAACCCGTTGTTTGTTGTTAAACAAGAACCTCAGTTTGGGGAAGATGCCACAAACGGTGGTGGAAACCTGTTTGATAAGTCGTTGATGAACGCCACGAAAAAATCCTGATAAGTTTGTTTAGTTCTTCAAAGAACTGTAGAGAAAACACTTTCAAATTTTACTGAATAATGATTTGCTCTTTTCATTGATTAAACGCCTATTTATAAGGCTAACCATTACAAGGAAAATTCCTAATATGCTAAGGAAACAAATCCTAATCTACTAAGGAAACAAATCCTAATAGGAGTTTATATTTTGACAATCCAAACCCAAATAGGAATAACTAAAGACTAAAACTCTTACTTGCCTAAAATAGAAAAAGGAAAGTAAATGGTATGCAAGCCTTACAATCATGCCCAAAATAAAAAGTATTCTTAAACATGTTGATTTAAGCTTAGTCTTGGCCCGATTCTTCTAAAACTTGAATCATATTGATGAATCTTTGTTGCTCACGTGGATCATGCTCAATGGGCCTCCACGAATCATCTAGCTTGTAAGCGTTGTATTGATGCGCTCTAGGACATGGAAAAGACCATCTCCTCTTGGAAGCAATTTCGAACATCTTTGCGCCAGAAATCTCTCTTTTCTCATATGTAGCCAATCCCAATCTCCGGGTTCAAAAATTAGCTTATGACACCCCTTGTTGGCTTGTTTTGCATATTGCTCCATTCTTCGCTCAATTTTGAGTCTTGCTCTCTCATGAATCTGCTTGACAAGGTTAGCTTTTCTTTTGCCATCTAAATTAACATGCTCAATCAAAGGTAAAGGAGATGAATCCAATGGGGTTAAAGGATTAAATCCATACACAATTTCAAATGGTGAAAATTTAGTAGCAGAATGAACAGATCGGTTATAAGCAAACTCAACATGTGGTAAAAATTCTTCTCATGTCTTGATGTTCTTTTTAATGATTGCCCTCAATAAAGTAAACAAAGTCATATTTACTACTTCAATTTGACCATCAGTTTGTGGATGACAAGTAGTAGAAAACCATGGTTTAGTACCTAGCTTACACTATAAAGTCTTCCAAAAGTAGCTCAAGAACTTAGCATCTCTATCTGAAACAATTGTTCTAGGTATGCCATGTAATCTCACAATCTCTCTAAAGAACAATTCAGCAACATGCGAGGCATCATCCATTTTGTGACATGGAATAAAGTGTGTCATCTTAGAAAATCTATCCACAAACACAAAAATTGAATCTTTCCTACGTTTAGTCATAGGCAATCCTAATACAAAATCCATTGAAATATCAATCCATGGCTCACTAGGAATTGGTAAAGGAGTATACAAACTATTTGATCACACTCTGGATTTAGCTTACGTACATGTGACACAACTACCACATATTCTCTCAACATCTCTTTTCATGTGAGGTTAGTAGAAGTGTTCCTGCAAAATAGCTAAAGTCTTTGCAACTCCAAAATGTCCCATTAATCGCCCACCATGAGATTCCTACACTAACAACTCCCTCAAGGAACAATTAGGCACACATAACTTATTTTCTCGAAATAGGAATCCATGAAGCCTAAAGAACTTACCACAGCCAGTTTTCTCACAAGCCTGGTATTCCTCACAAAATTCGTGTCAAAACCAAGCAGTTTTACATCAAGTGTGGAGAGTAATGCATACCTGTGAGAAAGTGCATCGGTGACCACATTCTCCTTACCTTGCTTATACCGGATGACGTATGGAAACGTCTCAATGAATTCTACCCACCGCGCATGCCTTTTGTTTAACTTGTGTTGGCCTTTCAAGTGCTTCAAGGACTCATGATTGGTGTGAATCACTAATTCCTTATGCCATAGTTAGTGTTGCCATGTCTCTAAAGCTCGAAGCAATGCATACAACTCCTTATCATAAGTTGGGTAGTTTAAGGCTGCTCCACTTGGTTTCTCGCTGAAGTAAGCAATTGGTCGTCCTTCCTACATAAGCACTGCTTCTATGCCAATACCATAAGTATCAAATTCAATCCCAAACGTTTTCAAAAAGTTAGGTAAAGACAATAAGGGGCGTTGGTCAGCTTCTCTTTGATTAATTGAAACATCTTTTCTGGTTCTTCTCCGCATCTAAATCCAACGTCTTGATCACTTCTATAAGTGGTGTGGCTATGCTACTAAAGTCCTTCACAAACCGCCCATAAAAACTAGCAAGTCCATGAAAACTACGAACATTGCCTACACTTGTAGGACTCGGCCAATCTTGGATTGCCTGTACCTTCTCTTCATCAACCTGTATACCTTGTGCACTAACAACAAATCCTAGAAATACAAGCTTATCGCTGTAAAAAGTACACTTCTTTAGATTAGCAAATAACTTTTCTTTCCTAAGCACATCTAAAACAAATTTCAAATGTACAACATGATCATCCACATTTTTGCTATAAATGAGTATATCATCAAAGTAGCCAACAACAAATTTGCCTATAAATATACACAAAACATGATTCATAAGTCTCATAAAGGTGCTCAGAGCGTTAGTCAATCTAAAAGGCATAACTAACCATTCATACAAACCATAATTTGTTTTAAAGGGTGTTTTCCATTCATCTCCTTCCTTTATTCTAATCTGATGGTAACCACTCTTTAAATCAATCTTAGAAAATACACAAGATCCATGCAACTCATTTAACATATCATCTAAGCGTGGACTAGGATGACAATACTTTACCGTTATGTTGTTGATGGCCCGTCAACCAATGCACATTCTCCATGTCCCATCCTACTTAGGTACTAGTAGAATCGGAACTGTGCATGGGCTCATTCTCTCCCTCAATTTCCCTTTCTCCAACAACTCTCTTACTTGTCGTTGAAGCTCCTTTGTCTCCTCGGGATTACTCCTATAGGCTGGTCGATTTGGAATTGTCGCACCAGGAACAAAATCAATTTGATGTTCAATCCCTTAGATTGGAGGTAACTCATGTGATGTTTCCACGGGAAAGACATTTTTCTACTCATTCAGAAGAGAAACAACAGTTCTAGGCAAAGCAAGGTCAAGTTTGTTAGTGTTTAAAACTGCCTCTTTGTACAAAAGTACAGTTCTCGGCTGATTTGAAAACATTGCTCACTTAATTTCACTCACTTTTGTATAGAAATTCTTTTGTTTCTTTTTGATTTTCTCTCAATGGCCAAATTTTGATTTTCTTTTCCTCTCTCATTTTTCTCGGTCTCTTTTTGATTTTCACTATTTTTCTTTTGTTCACTCTCTTTCTTTTGAGCAATCTTACTTGATCCTCATATACTTGCTATGGTGTCAATGGTACAAGAGTGATTGGTCGTTGATTAAGTACAAAGGACTATTTGTTCGTAAAACCATCATGCTTCACATGCCTATTAAACTGCCATGGACGCCTTAGCAATAAGTGTCCCGCTTGCATCGGTACTACATCACACAACACTTCATTTTCGTACTTACCGATTCGAAATGCAACTAAAACCTACTTGTTCACCCTTATCTCACCACTATCATATAACCATTGCAACTTGTACGGTTTAGGGTGTTTCAACACAGGTAGTCCCAATTTATCCACCATAATTGTGCTTGCAACATTAGTACAACTACCTCCATCAATAATCACACTACATACCTTGTCTTTGATGTAACACCTAGGGTGAAAGATGTTCTCCCGCTGCACTTCATCAACCTCTTTTGCATGCCCGCTCAATGCGCTCCTCGCCACCAATGTCAATGGATCAAGGGCTAAATGGTCTTCATCAAAACCAGCCCAATAAAGGCAGTTCATCGTCAACCCGAGCTTCCCTTGGTTGAATTCTTTCCCTTCTACGCACATTAGAAATGTTTTGTGCCTGTTTCTCACATGTGTTCTCCATCTGATCTATTCGTTCGTGAACCTTCTCTAGTTCCAACTTTATCACACGCCTCATCTCACTCATCATGGCCTCCATAAATAATTTTGGGTCAACCAATTCCGTACCGTCTTCGGCCATATTCTTAGCACTATTGTGAGACATGATTGCCGCAAAACAAAGTTAGAAAAAGAAAAAAAAATAAAAATAACAGGACCTCACAATTCTCTCCCTTACGTGTTTACACTCAAGAATGTGAATCACTCTACACTCGTGTTTCACTCAAAAATACATGGCTTCTAACACAGTAATGTTCTCACCACTCTCGCCTTTTTTTTCACTCAATAATTCTCTTTCAGTTTTTTTGAAACTAAACAAACAATTCTCAAAATTTCCAACAACAATTCACCAAGAACTCATCAAGGAATTTTGGGTTGTTAAGAGCAAGGATTCAAGGAACACAGCTGACTAGATTTTCAGAAGCACAAAATAACAAGATTTCCACAACAAAATATCTGATTTTTGGGGGTTGAGTTGATTTTTTTTTGGGCTTATTGGACCCAAAATGGATGAAAACAAACAACTTCGTAATAATTAGAACCCAACAATTTTGAGCTTCCCTTTTTTTTTTGACTCCTTTTTTTTATGATGATTAGCAAATATCTTTTGATAGTAACGAAATAAGATTTCGTAATAAACTAGAACCAACAAAAATACAAGTGGAATGGGGGGTAAAGGAAATTCGGCTAAACTAGAATTTGTTAACCTAGTTTGGAAGTAAAGAACACAAAATAAAGAAAAGAAAGGTTTTTTTTTTTAAAAGATAGGCAAACCTGAACTAGAACCTTTGCTCCGATACCAAATGATGTGAAACCCGCCAAACATAACAAGATCCAACAATGAAAAGGAACCCAAGATCATTCTACGATCAGAATTGAATGATAGAGCTCGACTCATTGTTTACAACAAACAAGAACCTTGGTATATATGACCTCAACCCGTTGTTTGATGCAAAAAATGAACCTCGGTATGAGGAAGACATGACAAATGGTTGTGGAAACCTGTTTGATAAGTCGTTGGTGAACGCCACAAAAAATTCTGATAAGTTCATTTAGTTCTTCAAAGAATCGTATAGAAAACACTCTCAAATTTTACTGAATAATGATCTACCCTTTTTTATTGATTAAACGCCTATTTATAAGGCTGGCCATTACAAGGAAAATTCCTAATCTGCTAAGGAATCAAATCCTATTCTACTAAGGAAACAAATCCTAATAGGAGTTTATATTTTGACAATCCAAACCCAAATAGGAATAACTAAGGACTAAAACTTTTACTTGCCTAAAATAGAAAAAGGAAAGTAAAATGGCATGCAAGCCTTACAATCAGGCCTAAAATAAAAAGTATTCTTAAACATGCCAATTTGAGCTTAGTCTTGGCCTGATTCTTCTAGAACTTGAATCATATTGATGAATATTTGTTGCTCATGTGGATCATGCTCAATAGGTCTCCACGAACTTGCTTGAGTCCATGCCTCTTGAATCAATCCGTTGAGTACACCTTTAAACTTCCTTGCTCGTGCTCTCGTAATTGGCCCAATTGGAATTTGAACTAGATCCCTTGAAGTTGTGCTATGATTTGCATCATGGCCTTTGGCATTTTTTAAGGAATTCAAGTTTAACTAACCTTTAGCCATGTGTATCACCACACTTAGAGTCATTCAAAACCATTAATATTTCAAATTAATCAAACTCCTAATGTTAAGGCGAATGGCATGCATGTACTTGATTTATGAATTTTTCAAAAATAAAAACACTATCAAAGCACACTAGAGTGAAAGAGACTTTGGCTAATAAATCATGGAATAAAATTTATGCCACTAAGTTCTCTATCCCCTAATATAACTCATAGCAATGCACAATTCGACTTTGATTTAAGGATGTTGTCATTACAATGCAAACCAAAGTGTGAACTACCATGATCGTGAGCAAGTAAAAACAAACAAAAGAAAATTGTTTTTGACTTTTACCTTTTCAATGTTTTTAAAATTTTTCAAAATTAACATATACATGAAAAAAAAAAATGTATAAAGATGCATTAAACAAGGACAAGCAAATAAAGCAATTACAATAAATCCTAAAAATAAATGTCTTTTTGGGATTTTTCTATTTCTTTTTGTTTTTGGTTTTTCTTATTTCTCCTGTTTTTGTATTTTTATTTTTCAAATGTTTTTATGTTTTCATATAGAAAAAATTAACAAATAAAAAAAATATATATGTACGACGTATGACCCTAGGGTGTTCGTTGAGATGCATTAATGATCACCTAGGTTCATACACTTACCTCTTCTACTTCTTAGAAGCCATGACCTTGTTACAAGCACTCGGGGCCTCAAACTTCATTGAGATGGTGAGTTTCTCAACGTCCTCCCTAGTCACCCTACTTGTTTTCCTTTCCAAAAACTAGGCTTAGGTCAGAGAATGGGTGGAGGATTAACTCTCTTCTCCCCGGATGTTTGGAGATCAACTTTGATCTTGGGGGTAGAAGGAGCTTTGGGCACTCTAGCATGTGGTCCATGTGGGAATGATGAATGCATGTACTTGGACTCACAAGACCTCTCCAACAGCTTAGAATAATTTAAGACTTGTTGATTTAAGTCTTTGGATTGGTTAGCTAAATGCAAAGCTTTTTATCTAAGACTCTTTTCCACAAGTAAAACACACAAATAATTTGGTTCGGGTATCCTTTTTAACTAGCTTTTTTTCAAGCTTATCCTTACCATTCTTAGTCTTTTGGAGCTTGTTCTTACTCGTGGGGGTGGAGGATTGGGATTTTACCTTTCTTAAACACGATCTTACAGGTAGTTGAAGTGGTGTTCTCATTTGTATAGCCTAAGTCTCTCTTGTAACCCACACTCTTCCCTATGGCTAACATTTTATCAAGTTTTTCATGTTGTGGGAAAGTCGTTTTGAGAGTTGTTGTGATTCGTGAAGATCTTTATCAAGTTTGATGAGTCTAAACTCAAGACCCTTCTTAGGCTCTAAAAGTACTTTATGCTCTCTCTCAATGAAGCTCACTCTAAAGGACCCTTCTTAGGCTCTTCTCCTACTCAAGCCCAACCATGTGAGTCTTGGACTTAACTAAGTCCACATGAAGTGTCTTCTTGTCATCCTCACTAGTTTTGAGTCTCATGCTTAAAGAAAGTAACTTCTCCTACTTGTTTTAGACACTCCTTCTCATTGTAAGCATCTTGGAGGTCCTCAAGACTCTCAGCCGTCACTACTAGGGACTTCTTTTTCGAAGTAATCTACACCCTTTGTGGGTCTTAACTCAACTTTCTTTTTTTATCCTTGTAAGTTTCTTATTGGGGGGGGGGGGGGGG
>CAUOFW020003058.1:995506-1089781 GCA_963454935.2 Ilex paraguariensis
GGGGGGGGGGGGGGGGGGGGGAAGAAATATGAACCTACAAAGGCTGCACTTTCACTCACCTTAGCCTTCAAGGCTCTTTTCCTATCCTTGGGCATGCCCTTCTTTGCATTATGACATTCCGCATCTATGTGTCGAAACCCATGACACTCAATGCATTGGAGCCATTGCCCCTTCTTCTCAACTTCATGTCAAGAAGTTCCACCCACACCTTCTTTTCCCTTTCTTGGAGACTTATGTCTACTAGGATTTCCTTTCGACCTTGAAGACTTTGACATCATGGCCTTAATGTACTTGTTGAATTTTCATGCAAGATAGGCTATATCCTCTTCTCCCAAATGGGGTGACTCAGATTTACTCCCTTATCAAACTTTGGTATTTAATGCAACACCCTTCACTTTCTTGGGTGGAAGAATTTTCATCTCAAAAGTCAAAATTGACCTAACTAGGTCTTCAACCGATACTATCATCTTTAGTCAAGTCACCTTTGCATGAAATCTCTCCGATAGGGATCTCAAAATTTTTCACTTAATGGCTGCATCATCGATCTTGGTACATAATGCAAAGGAAAATTAATAGTGTCACATAGCTTGGCATAAAAATTATCAAATGGTTCTTCCTCTTGCATCCTCAACATCTTGAATTGTGAGGTGTACCTTTGAAAATGAGATATCTTGACCATAGTAGTTCTTTCATGTGAAACCACAAAAATATCCCATGTCTCCTTTGAAGTCTCGCAATTAATGATCCTTTAGAACTCATTGAGTATCACAACATTGAATATCGCATTCAGGCCTTTATAGTTCCACCCTGTCAATTCAATCTTGGTCTTTAACCAAATCATTGGGGATTTCAACCATCGCATCACCACTTTCGACTTGTGTGGTGGGGGTGGAAGGGTGCCAACCCTCTTGCATTGTCAACCATACTTTCTCATCAATTGATTTAAGAAATAGTCTCATACGAGCTTTTTAATAAGTAAAGTTTGAACCATCAAAGTGAGGTGGTCGTGCAAATGAACCTCCTTCTTTTTGAGAATCCATTTGACACTACGTAGTAGGAAAAATAGATCTCTTGAAGGAAAACTAGGTATGTTAGCAAAAATAAGAAATGCCTACAAGTGTATTTGGACTCATGGCAACCACGCTCTAATACCAATTGTTCTTCCGGAAGGGGGAACCCAATGTGAATCTTCCCTCACCATTATACACATGGAGTTATAGACACTTTACCTAGAGGGGGGTCAGTAGGTTTTGCAATTTTAGCCCAATTGAATACCAATAAAAACCTAATTCACCACAATTACCTCTTCTTACAAAGATCTATCAATTAATGTGAGAGCCCCTTTTAATTACCACAACCTGACTTAATCATGACAATGGATTTTAGTTAATCTTAAATTAATTCACTTCAACAATCAATCTCACAATAATTCCAAAAACACAAACCCAAATTGCACAACTATGGTTGAATAGATAATCAATCAATCAAATCAACAAACACATAGTGCGCGTGTGTGCTAACAATCACAAGTGTATCTGAAATATGCAAGATTAACACAAGTGATTTGTTGATCCAGAAAATCCAAGGCAAAACAATGGGGAACCTTCTCAGTTCACCAAAACCAAACCAACTACACACTAAGGGAAAATACAAATACTCGAGTCTTATAACTCAACTAATACCATGGTTAGATGCTCATTTCCTTATTGTTTCTTTGTTAAAGGTCCCCCTTCAACGTCTAGCGTAGCTTCACTTGGACGTCTCCAAGCGCACGATTCGTCTAGGCCTGGAGAAATCATAGGTACACGAACAATTCCCGGTATGCACACAACAATGGGTTTGGTTCAAAACCACCAAGATCTTCCACAAAAGGTTATAAGGTTGGTTAGAATATCTAGTGCTAGCCTTTGGATTTAGGGATCTAGGTTAGTGGTGGAAGCTCTAAAGGTAAAAAAAGTGTTTCCCCTCTTAGAAATCTCCCAAAAGACTTAACCTATCTGTGGGAAAGGCTCTTCCTATTAATAGGTCCAAAATAAGGTTAGTTTTAGTTAATAAGAAAACTTAGATTCATGAATGGCCGCTCAATTGGTGGGAGGGTAGTCATAGGGTGGTTGACACTAAATGAAAATTACGTTTTCATTTTGTCCATGAGCAACACCGCTCGAGTGACCATGAGCACCACTCGAGCAACCTTAAAGAACCGCTCGAGTGAACTATGTATTGTTCCCCCATGGCCTTTTCTTTTCTAATTTCCTAACTCAACAAGAGACTGCTCTAGCCAAGGCTGGTGAGCACAGCTCAATCCCTAGCGGTTTTTGATGCACAAAACCAAGCAAAACTAGTCATCTTGAGCAATAAAGAGTGTTGCTTAAAATGGGTTCAATAATGGCTCAATATATGTTATTAAAACACAAAATGGTTTAGAAAATTTGTTCTTTTGAAATCACCTAGGAGCCATACACTAAAGATGTCTATGTCATTACCTTTGTCATTACATCCAGTCGAATTCTCAAACTTCCACATCTGGATCCACGTCATGATCCATCTCAACATCCCAAGCTACTTACTCATGTATCTCTCGATCCATCTCAACACTAGTAGAATCTAAAAAAATTTATGGTAGGGTGAGCAATAAAGCCTAGTAGGAAAGCCCTCTCAAATCCAAACGAGGTATCAAAATTATAAAAATAGGTAATTCTTTGTTTGTAAAATAACATATATGATTTTGAAATAAAATAATGATATTTAATAATGATTTCAGTTTATAGTATAAAATAATAAAGTTCATAGTAGACTATAATCATTCTCAAAATCACATCTTAAAACATAGTATCTCATGTACGTTGCTAGACTAGCATGATCCCACTATCGAGTATATATTGGCCCACACACACACACACAATCATCTGATCAATCTCGAGAAGGATATATCACTTTAGGAAGGGTGTATACTGATGCATTGGTAGTGAGGAATCCTTCCTACTAGACCCAACCTATATCCCTGTGGGCGAATAGTGAAAAATTCTTGAACCTCGCAAGGAACAAGGTAATTCCATTAGGAGTGGAATGGAACTTTCAAACCCCTCAAGGTAAGAAATAAATCTATGCACTATATGATATATGGTTGAATGTTACCCACGTTCATCACACACACCCATACAAGAGATAATATCAACATTTTTTTCACAAAATTCACGTATACCACAATCCATAGTTCCACAATTCCCAAGTAAAAGAATGATTGAAGCAAAACATGCAAGAGACTGTAGAAATAAGAATTCATGCTCACAATATTCAATATCTAGAGTTTTAATTAAGAACATATAATTTTTGGATGTAATACATGTATTTGGATATAAATCATGTGTTTATTTAAGCATATATTAAAAAGGAATATAAAGCGTTGAAGATCTATTAGATAGATAGGTTGTAAATCAAGAACTAGGGTTCTTTCAATCAAGAAAGAATTAAACTTGAGTATAAAATATGTATTTTTCAAGAAAAAAATCATAGGTTCAAACAAATGAGAAAAACATTATAGACCTATTATTAATATTATAATAGAAATGAAAATTATAAAAAACATATAGCCCTAATCTCAATGAATAAGTTTGAGAAACAACTCCTACCTTAATCCGCATATAATTGATCTCAACACATTTTCATGCGATTACCACACATTAATCCTTCAAGATTTAGCCTTTTCTTCTCCTCAAACTTTCCTAGGTTTCTTGGGGTTGAAAAATATGTAAAGACACTTCAAATCGCGGCTCTATGGTATTTATAGGGTAAAAAAATGGAGAAAACCCAAAAATCTGATTGGGATCATTTTTTAGCGAGGTGTTCGAATGTTTGTACAGTGTTCAAACTCTTCCAACTCTATGTTTGTGATTGAAATTCTGCTCAATTCATCCTCCTCAAAATGCATTTCAATTCTAGAAAATACACCATATATCACCTCTCCCAAGGTTGGTCGACCTTCCGGATTCAATAGTAGTTGTATTTTGAACTAAATAAATTTAGAACTTACCCAGCTACTCTTCTCAAGCTTAAACACTATCAAAATTAAATTTGACCCAAAAGTCATTACACGCGAAACTCAAACTTCATGATAATTCTTTCAACAATGTTTTCAAGTTTCTACCGTCATTTTAGTTATCTTAGGAGAACCCTTAAGATAATCTTATACTTATTTAATTATAGCATGGGGTCTTACAATCCACTTCCCTAAAAGAAAGTGTGTTCCTCGAAACTTAATCGTTGACTTAGTCTATCTAATTCCAATTGGCCACAATGTCTCAACACATATTCATTAACATCAAATCCAAGATCAAAATGTATTTTTCATATTTTAGATTTCAAATATTAGATTTTATTCACTAGTCTTCATTTATCACATTCATTCATAACTTTTCGATTGTCCCTTATACTCAATAATTATATACGATTGCCCAAACTTTTTTTTATCATGGATAACTACATGATCATCAACTACTTTCTACTCATCAAATACCACTTCTTTTTTGAATTCACCAATCCTTTCACGGGGCCTCATGATTTGTTCTTACATGTAGCATAACTATATCCATATCAAAACAAATCAAATTCAATTTCGCTAATAGGATTACTTATCTTTCCTATATTGAAATCATGGTTTAACATAAAATTTAATAATGATATTACGGTAAAATTTACCTTGATTCCTGAGATATATACAGACTTCTTAACAACCTTGTCTCTCACTAGCCTAGATAAAACTCAAAATATTTGAAATCTAATAATAACTTTGATTCCCAACTACGCACTCCCACATGAAAATCAATATTCTAGGATCAACTCTTAGTTGCACACCCGTGTACAATTTCTCATTATACTCTTGTTCATCTCTCCTCACGTTGCATCTCACCACTATAGTTTTTCCAAGTACCATGACACTCTTGTACTATTCAATCCAATGGACAATCATAAGTCTTGGGGGTTTGGTGAAAACTACATGGTTCCCAACAGTTATAACCATCAAAGTAAACACATAGTTATCCAATAAATTGATTTTAAGTTTTACATTCACCCTTATAATCATAACTAGTGGTTAGTCCTAGTAATATTAGATCTAATTAAATGGTTTGCTCCACACTCTAATATAAATTATAGTTAGAAAAATCAGCTCTCCAATTCAACACTGTTGAAACTAGCAATAGATAAGTATTACCCAAAAGTTCAATAAGTAAGATTTCTCCCAATATAAAAATGAAATCTTGCTATACATGTCCTCCAATTATTCTTCCAAATTTTCTACACTACCGATCCACATATCCCCTAGAAAGGAAATTTTAGTAAAGAATGAAATATATTACTTGGGATAAGGGTCAAATTATATCTACAAGATATTTGTCTTTAGTCCCCAATCTTGAGCTCAAATCAATAAGTCTTACAATCCCCTTCATAACTCACATGCACTAAGATTCATACATTTAGATCAATCTTTATATCTCCACATTATCACTAACTCAATTAAGACCAATTATGTTCTCTATCTCCCAAGTATTCATTCTCGATCTCTGAGCTTGGGCTAGGATCAATAAACTATGTAATCAATCCTTAATGGCTTTTATTAACCTCTCTATTATTATTCACAATATATTCTTGAATCCTTATGATACAATATGGTACAATATATTTCTTATTATATAATAGAAGGTCGTGATAGACTGCGAAGGATCCCAAAATTTCTCTCAATTCAATACCACCCAATTTCTTGTGATATAATCAAAACCAAAACCAATTTAACCACATGAGTTGTCACAGCCTTAAAAATTATTCATTATTTTCAAGATGATAATGATATGTTAGCTACTTGGATAACTTTAGCCTTTTATCCCAAAAATTTCTTAAAACTTTCTCCACTCATGTATAAATCAATCTACACAGTTACCACCATTTACTCATATTAAATTCTTCTAATAATCAAAATTAATTGTAAAAATTTCTTTTTTCAGAAATTATAAACTTTGATATTCATCATACTCACAATCGTCAATTGAAACATCTGAGGGGGATTTTTGTAGTCCAAAGCAAAATATAACTCGCATATATTTTTTTTAAATAAAGCACTTTATTCAAAATGAAATGAACTTGGCATAATCTCATGAAAGAAATGTTAGTAACAAATTAAAGTAGTAAGCATATATCTCCTAACATCATTGTATTTTTACACTTGCCACAATGTCAAGATCAAATAGGAGTTTCACTCATTGTAATGTGGCCATTGGGGAAATGGGTAATAGAATCGAAGGGTAATAAGAAGGTCAATAGACTATCTTGGTAATACAACTTTCTCCCAACCATAATTCCTTCTTTTGGACATAGTTATCTCAAAACATATTTGTTTTTCTATCTTTTATTTTCCCTTTTAATAGCATTCTTTTCAACAAATATTTTCCTTTTTCTTTTCTTTTCTTTCTTTTGGATTTCAACAATAATCTCAAATACTTGATTAACCTTAATTAATATATAAATTAGACTAGTTAATAAAGTTGAATTAGTGTGATAAAATAACCAAAAACTATTAGTTAGAGTTAATTAGGGTTTGTGCGGGAATTAGGGTTTTATTTGTGTTATGTTTAAAAGTTTCAGGTTTAATGTAGAATTACTACACAATGCAAGGAGCAAAGTATGAAGGCTTGAAACAACAAAGACCATAGTGTAATTTCACCAACAGAGGAGTCAACATGCATGCAAGTGGGAAAATCCAGCAAGCTCCAACGGTCCAGATGGTGGAGTGCCGTCTGGCCCATCCCCCAAAGGCGGCTCACATTTATCTCTCCACCTCATGCTTTCCTGATGCCTATAAAAAGGGACCTTCATTTCCATTTTCAGAGGCTGGATCCAAGGGAGTTCAGAGAGAAATCCAAGAGAGAAAAAGAGAAAGAGATAAGAGAAAAGAGAAAAAGAAAAAGAGAAAGAAAAATTTGCAACTCAATCCGGTCTGTTATACACTTCAATCCAAAACTCTGTACTTTTATATTTCTGTTATATCTTTATATTCGGATAGTTGAACTGCTGTCACTTTTTATCATAACTGATAATAAGGTGATTGTGTTTCAGTTGTTCATTGTGAAAGACGTTTTAGGGTTTATATATTAATTTTAGTTGTAATGAAAACTGCCCGCACTCCTTGCTTGTCTATAGCAATGGGGCGTGAGTAGTTACTTATATCCCCCAGTGAGAGGTAAACATAAGTATAATACTAATTAAATTCTGGAGATGCTAATGTTTTTATATATTTATATATCTATATATTATATGTTTTATGCATGACACAGTGATGTACATAATTTCGGTGTTATGCCTGAAATTATGTCATCAGTGCATCATCAACCTGCCGATTAAACAACCACGACAGGTTGATGATGGTACAAAACTTATATCCTCCACCAGAACGCTGAGGACGTTAATTGATGCAAGGTACAAAACTTAAATGATCCTCATGAATAGCTTGTTCTTCTAGATTATCAGGGTTATTTAATTATTATATATATAACTATCAAACTAATGACCTAAGTGATCCTCATGAATAGCTTGTCCTTTTGGATTACTCAGATCGCTTAATTGGTATAAATGATAATATTGCCAGTCTAACAACCACGACATTTCTATCAACATGGTTTATCCTCCATCGGAATGCTAAGGATGTTTAACTGGTGTATGTATCACAGATAGAGTCAACTGAATAATTTAAGTATTCCTCATGAATGACTTGTCCTTCTGGTTTGCTTGGATTAATCAATTGACATATCTATAACCAGCTAACCTAAGAAGTTGTTGTGTTATGACTAATACCACCAATTAACCTAAGAAGTGGCTGTGTTATGATTTATTATGTGTGTACTTACAATTATGAAGACAAATGAATAATTCAAGTATTTTTCATGAATGACTTGTTCTTCTGGTTTGGTTGGATTAATCAATTGTCCTGGATACCACCAACTAACCTAAGAAGTTGTTGTGTGTTGGTTTATATACATCAAACTTACCAGTTAACTTGCTAGTAACATGGAAGTTAATTGCTGTAAGGTAGCATTTCCAGTATTTAACCAATATAACGCATATGAGATCCTTGAACTGAAGGATACTTTTTATTATTGTCTAAATCTATCTGCAACATAACTTTTTAATTAAATTAGTTATCAATCTAAGCTCACATCATAGGCTATCACATGTTGTCCTATCTAAGATAAACAACTTTACTATTTTTATTTTATTTCCTAATTACACACTCTTCGTGGGATCAATACTTGGACTTAAAACTGAGAAAACTACAATTCGACCACTTATACTTGAGTGTATAATATTAATCCGATCATGAAAAAGTGCGAATCAATACTCATCCTCATCCTTTTCTCGATGTCATTTTTTTAATAGCCACCATCCCCTTTGAAATTGTAAACAATAATAATCTTGGGATATAAAGGTAAGATAGACAATTTTATGTTTACCTTGGTGATTTTTTGATATCAAGCTCCATAATTGGCTCTACTAGTCACCCATAGCTTCTCATCTCCCTCTATAAATACCCCCTTTGTCCTTAGAGTTAAAACCATGCTCGGAGGATGCTTGGAAGCATTTCTCCTGTAAATTCTCTCTAGTTTTGTTAGTGTTTACATTTCTTAGCTTCTACATTTCTTTTTAAGCGCTCTTCTTCATTTGGTGGGATAAACTACTCTCACCTTTCTAAATATTTTTTGGCCATGAAGATGAGTAGTATTTGTAAAACCCAGGTAAATTTAAATTTTTATAAAGAAAGGGTAAATTGGTAATTTTATACTACAGTACGGGTTGAAAACCCAAAATTTTCTAGAACTAGGATGACGAAACGAACCTCACCATTGGGTTCCTCTTGTGAAATCTAATGACCCTGTCAATTTTCGTCGAACTCTGAGACAGTGGAGATACCAATGAAGATCAAGAAAATGACACAAGTATCAAAAAAATTATACAAATGAAAGAGTAACTATAAGATAAGATACCAACTATAACGATATATGCAGCCCCTTTGAAGATAAGGCTCAAAAAATATTTTTGGATTTTCTCTTTTTTTTTTCTCTTTTTTTTAACGATTTATTTTTCACCAACTAATTTGATCACAAACTAAATAATAAACAATTGACAAAACCCTAACAATAACTCAAACCCTAGAATAAGTGATAGAAGGTAGCCCTAGAACATTGGATTTTTGGCCAACACAAAACTCTAAGAATTTCGGCAGCCTTTCTTTTTTTTTTTTTTTGTAACCCTAGAACAATGAAGCCCTAGAATTAAATATGCAAGAAATAAAATGATAGAATATGACCTGATTGGAAACCTTGCTTTGATACCAAATGATGTGAACCTCAATCGACTTGCTTTAAGACCCAACAACAATATTGGAAAAAACAAACCCAAGAAAGCCAAACTCAAGTCTATGGATGGAGAATCTAGATCCGTTAAGAACTCATTTCAAGAACCTAGATTATGTTAAAATCTAGACCCGTTGAAGAACCCGTCTCAAGAACCCAAATTATAAGGAGGAACGCCATAAAGGATGTGATTTAACTTTGATAAGTTCAATAGTTTAGTCAAGAACAAGAGGAGTAAACTCAACTCACAAATAGAATTCAATATTGTCTACCCCCTTGAAGTGACCGATTACATCCTTTAAATACCCTTCCCAAAACATGATAGAACCCTAGACTAAAATTTGTAACCCTTTCTCAAAAATGTCCTTGAGTGAATAGAGGCACGGGTACTGTAGCATTAACAATGTCGTGCTACAGTAACTTCTAAAACCCTAGTTCGAATAAAATAATAAGACATATATGGGCTAAGCATCCTCAAGCCCACTTATTCTAAACTAATAATAAAAAATCCTTTAAACAAATTGAAGGCCTTAACAAAAATAGGCCCTATCTCTAAGTCATGTCTTCCACAGCTTGGATCAAGTGGATCAAAACTGGTTCTCCTTCTTTCAAGCCCATCTTGAGTGTTGGGCTCTTGCTAGCTTCATCCCAGGTGGATTGCACCAATGCTTGCATTGCATCCTTTATCTTCTTGTCTCTTGATATTGTAATTGGCCCATCTGGAACTTGCAAAGGATCTTTAAGAGTAGGTCTGCCTTGGTTCCCATCATTCCCTCTCTCCTCAAAAGGATTCGACCTCAAATCTTCACCTACATCAAAAGGAGAAAGATCAAAAACATTGAACATAGTAGAAACATTATACTCACCTGGAAGATCCACTTTATATGCATTGTCATTAATCCTCTCAAGAATTTGGAAAGGTCCATCTCCTCGAGGATGCAACTTAGTCCTCCTATGCGTTGGGAATCCTTCTTTGTGCATGTGAACCCAAACCCAATCACTTGGTTCAAAGATGACATGCCTTCACCCTTTATTGGCTTGGGAAGCAACCCTTTCATTCCTTTGGACAATTTGAAGTCGTACCCTCTCATGAAGTGACTTCACCAACTCCGCCTTCTTTTGACCATCCAAACTACTCTTGCCATCAATAGGTAAAGGCATCAAATCTAAAGGAGTGAGCGGATTAAATCCATAAACAATTTCGAAAGGAGAATATAAAGTAGTAGTATGCATGGTCCTATTATATGCAAACTCTATAAATGGCAAACAATCCTCCCAAGTTTTTAAATTATTATGCACAATAGTGTGTAAAAGCTGAGTTAAACTTCTATTAACTACTTCAATCTGAACATCAGTCTGCGGATGACAAGTAATGGAAAATAAGAGCTTAGTACCCAATTTCCCCCACAACACCTTCCAAAAGTAGCTAAGGAATTTAACATCCCTATCAGAAACAATACTCCTGGGCACACCATGGAGTTGCACTATTTCTCTGAAAAACAAGTCAGCTATGTTTGTGGCATCATCTGTTTTATGGCAAGGAATGAAATGTGCCATCTTACTAAATCTATCCACAACCACAAAAATAGAATCTCTACCCCTTTTTGTCCTAGGCAGCCCCAAAACAAAGTCCATAGATATGTCAACCCATGGCTCACTAGGAACAGGGAAGGGTGTATACAACCCATGTGGCAAAACTATAGATTTGGCCTTCCTACCTGTAATGTACCTGCCACAAATGCGATTGACATCTCTCTTCATCGTAGGCCAAAATAAATGTTCATGCAAAATATTTAAAGTTTTCTTGACACCAAAATGTCCCATTAATCCCCCACCATGTGCCTCACGCACCAATAACTCACACATAGAACAACTTGGCACACAAAGTTTTCTTTCTTTAAACAAGTAATCATCATGCTTGTAAAACTTACCAAATGCCGCCTTATCACATTCCATGTACACATTAGAAAAGTCAGTGTCATTAGCATACAGGTCTTTCACATATTCAAACCCAAGCATTTTAGCACTCATAGAAGTAAGAAGTACATACCTCTGGGATAAAGCATCAGCAACAGTGTTCCCCCTTATCTTGCTTGTAACAAATGACATATGGAAATGTCTCAATGTATTCCATCCATCGAGCATGCCTTTAATTCAACTTACCTTAAACCTTGAGATGCTTAAATGATTCATGATCGGTGTGGATCTCAAATTCCCTAGGTCACAGGTAGTGCTGCCAAGTCTCTAATGCATGAACAAGAGCATAAAGCTCTTTGTCATAAGTAGGGTACTTTAGTGACGCCCCACTTAGCTTCTCACTGAAGAAGGCTATAGGCCGCCTATCCTACATCAAAACGGCTCCAATCCCTATTCTTGAGGCATCACATTCAATCTCAAAAGCTTTGTTAAATTCAGGTAATGCTAGCACAGGTGTAGAGCACAACCTTTCTTTAATAGTGGCAAAAGCATTCTCTTGGTTAGCCCCCCAATGAAACCCAACATTCTTTTTAATGACTTCTGTGAGTGGTGCAGCAATGGTGCTAAAGTCTTTAACAAAACGCAGATAAAAGCTAGCTAAGCCATGAAAGTTTCTTACCTCAGTGATGCTCTTTGGCGTCGGCCACTCCTTGATGGCCTTGACTTTCTCTTCATCCACCTCAATACCTTTTGTACTAACAACATAACCAAGAAAAACAACTTTTTCCATGCAAAAGGTACATTTCTTGAAATTAGCATACAACATTCCACATCTCAACACATCAAACACATATCTCAAATGCACAATATGTTCATTTAAGTCCTTCCTGTGCACTAGGATACCAGCAAAATACACAACCACAAACTTGCCAATGAACGCACGTAGGATATGGTTCATCAATCTCATGAAAGTACTAGGTGCATTCGTAAGTCCAAATGGCATAACCAACCATTCATAAAGCCCATACTTAGTCTTAAAATTAGTTTTTCATTCATCACCCTCTTTCATTCTAATTTGATGGTACCCACTTTTAAGATCAATTTTACTGAAAATACATGAGCCATGCAATTCATCAAGCATATCATCTAATCTAGGAATGGGATGGCAATACTTTACCGTGATATTGTTGACCGCCCTGCAATCAACGCACATTCTCCGCATCCCATCCTTCTTTAGCACTAGTAGCACTAGTACTACACATGGGCTCATGCTCTCCCTCATGTATCCCTTGCTCATCAAATCCTCAACTTGCCTCTAAAGCTCCTTTGTCTCCTCTAGATTACTCCTATAGGCTGGTTGATTTGGAATAGTAGATTCAGGCACAAAATCATTCTGGTGCTCAATGCCACTAATGGGTGGCAACTCATTAGGCATCTCCTTTGGGAATACATCCTCAAACTCTTGCAATAAAGAAATAGTCAAACTAGGAAGAGAATGGTTTGTTTCATCAAGATTAAGATAAGACTCTTTATAGACTAGAAAAATCATAAGGCGATTTGCAAAGAAAGCCCTCTTAACCTCACTCTCTCTTGCGTAGAAACTCACTTTTGTCTTTCCTTTTCTCTCGACAGACTCTCTTCATGTTTTCTCTCGTGGCTCCACTCTTTTTTCTTTACTCTCAGCCACCTCTCTACTTTCTTTTTCACTCTTTCTTTTTCACTCTTTCTTTTTTGCTCATTTTCACTCTCATTCTTTCTTTTTTCCTCATTTTCACTCACTCTCACTCTTTCTTTTTTGCTCAATCTCTTTTCTACTATTTCTTTTTTGATCACTATCATTTTCACACTTTCTTCTTTGATCAATCTCATTTTCACTCTTTCTTTTTTCAGCAAGCTGGGGCATTCCTATCCCACTTTGATTTCCAAGTAGTGCTAGAAACTGACGTGTACCTTGCTATCCTTTTTCTCTTTAACTGCCTCTCCACCTTCATAGCCATGCGCACCATGTCCTCTATCTCCATATAATGCTACAATTCAACTACATTGGCTATGTATCTATTCAAATCACTCAAAAATCTATCCATGGTGGCCTTCTAATCGTCCTGTACATTAGCCCAAATCATTGCCACCTGTATCTCCTTATGGTAATCCTCTACACTACTAGACCCTTGTGTAAGATTTTGGAGTTTTTGGTAAAGGTCCCTATAGTAGTGGCTACATACAAATCTCCGCCTCATGAGAGCTTTCAACTCTCCCTATGTCTCGACATGCTTCTTATAATTCCTCCTCCTATTGGTCACTAATTGATCCCACCAAATAATAGCATAATCAGTGAACTCAGTTACCGCCAACTTCACTTTCTTCTCCTCAAATTAATTATGATAATCAAACACCAACTCTATTTTTTTCTCCCACTCTAGATAAACCTCAGAGTCAATTCTACCTTGGAATGATGGTATTTTCATTTTGATACTCCCAAGGTCTCTATCTACACCATCCCGACACCTTAGGTTCCCCTCAAATCCTCTTTCACGCCTAACTCTACGATGTCTACCCGACCCAATTTCGGATGTTCGGTCTTCCCCATCCTCACCCTCTCCTTCATTCTCATATTCATTTTCAACCCTAGGCTCACGTCGCCTCCAATCTCTCCCACCTTGCAAATTTCTAATCGCTGCTTCTTATTGATCAATCCTATCCCTCACTTCCCCCAACACCAAGTTCAACTCCTCAAATTTTTTATGCATGGTCTGCAACATAAAGAACGGGTTATCGGTCATCTCCCTTGGTGATGAGCCACTTCGGTGAGACATTGTAATGTGCTACACAAAAAGAATTTTAATGGTAAAAAAAAAACCTCACATACACCCTTACGTGTTTACACTCAAATGATGACACTCTGCTCATGTTTCACTCTTAATTGGCTTTTTCCTGATAATAGTCTCACACTCTTGACTTTTACCTCAAGAGTTTTCCCACTCAAGTTCTTTAAAAACTAATTGAACTCAATCAAGACAATGCAACCTTGTTTAATCCCAACTAGTAATTAGGCCCAAGAAACTAGAACAAGAGAAACATAGGAGGAATAAAACGATACAAGAATCAAGAAAATTATACGAATGAAAGAGTAATTATAAGACAAGATACCAACTATAATGATGTATGCAGCCGCTTTGAAGATAAGGCTCAAAAGAATATTTTTGAATCTTCTCCTCTTCTTTTTTTTCTTTTTTTTTTGGATGATTTTTTTTAACCAACTAATTTGATCACAAACTAAATAATAAACAATTGACAAAACCCTAACAATAAATCAAGCCCTAGAACAAGTGATAGAAGGCAGCCCCTAGAACATTGGATTTTGGCCAACACAAACCCTAGAACAATGAAATTTTCGGCAGCCACACAAAACCCTAAGAATTTTGACAGCCCTTCTTTTTTTTTTTTTTTAACCCTAGAACAATGAAGCCATAGAATTAAATATGCAAGAAATAAAAGGATAGAATATGACCTGATTGGTAACCTTGCTCTGATAGCAAATGATGGGAACCCCAATCAACTTGCTTTGAGACCCAACAACATGATTGGAAAAACAACCCAAGAAAGTCAAACTCGAGTCTATGGATAGAATCTAGACCCATTGAGAACCCGTTTCAAGAACCTAGATTATATTAAAATCTAAACCCGTTGAAGCACCCGTCTCAAGAATCCAAATTACAAGGAGGAATGCCACAAAAGTTGTGATTTACTTTTGATAAGTTCAAAAGTTCAATCAAGAACAAGACTAAACTCAACTCACAATTAAAATTCAATATTGTCTACCCTCTTGAAGTGGCCGGTTACATCCTTTAAATACCCTTCCCAAAACATGATAAAACCCTAGACTAAAATTTGTGATCCTTTCTCTCAAAAATGTCCTTGAGTGAATAGTGCCACAGTACTATAGCGTGAACAATGCCGTGCTACAGTAACTTCTAAAACCCTAGTTCAAATAAAATAATAACTTTCCAAATAAGCCCTTGGCCAAAATACAAGGTTTTCCCAAAAACCCTAATTCATAAGAAATAAGACATATGTGGGCTAAGAATCCTCCAGCTCACTTCTTCTGAACTAATAATAAAAATCCTTTAAACAAAAAGAAAGCCTTAACAACAACAGGCCCTATCTCTAAGTCATGTCTTCCATAGCTTGGATCAAGTGGATCAAAACTGGTTCTCCTTCTTTCAAGCCCATCTTGAGTGTTGGGATCTTGCTAGCTTTATCCCATGTGGATTGCACCAATCCTTGCATTGCTTCCTTGATCTTCTTGGCTCTTGATCTTGTAATTGGCCCATCTAGAACTTGCAAAGGATCTTTAAGAGTAGGTCCACCTTTGTTGCCATCATTCCCCCTCTCCTCAAAAGGATTCGACCTCGAATCTTCACCTACATCAAAAGAAGAAAGATCAGAAACATTGAAGGTAGCAAAAACATTATACTCAAATGGAAGCATCTCTAAGCCTAAAAGGAAGCATCTCTACGTCTTCACTTTAGGATCCTCATACAGACCTTGTCCAGTCTCGATGTCGACCTGCTCATCTAATTCAACATCCTCCTCTCTACCAAAATCTGTAAATGTATCATAGGGGTGAGCAAAAGTCCGTAGTAAATCCCTCTCAAATCCTAACAAGGTTTTAAAATAACATAAAGAAGGCAAGTCTCTTTTGAAAAATAGCAAATATAATTTTTTGAGTAAAACCATGATAGTTGTAAGGATCTCAAGTGTACGAAATATAGTAAATCAATGACAAAAATAAATATGCTAGAAATTAAAGGAATCAATAATTAAGTCAGTAGCATTATCTCATATTCTCATGCATGTTGGTTTCTTAATAGGAATCTACACATCGTTCTACCTTGTTCACACACCATACCCACACAATTTCAATCATTCCCTGCAAGGCCAGAACACAGACTACTTTAAGAATGGGCGTATACCATCTTCTAGACAACCATCTCACCCCCACTTGGATAGACTAACCTCTAACACTATACAATAGCTCTCAAAAATAATTCAAATCCGTCACTTACAAACCATACAAGAGATGAAACCATAATATTCTCAACAATCACAATCTCAATCTCAACCAACCATGATTTCTAGTAACAATTCAAGTCTCACAATCGCACAATTCCTAATATATTACACTAATAAAGGAATTAAAATATGCAAGACATCATACCAAGAAAACTTTAGCAATTATGATATCAAAATTCTAGGGTTTTGCCAAAAATCATAACGTTGGGCTTTCAAACATTGGTTGCTCCTAGTAGTTTTGCTTTTCCATCAGAGTTTTCTATTAGACAAAAAAGTTCTAGGACTAACTGTCATTCGAATGGATCCATTCACGTTCAAACAGACTCTAGTTTTTAGCTGAACTTACAAAGAAGTTTCGGCCTACTTAAAAGTCGATTTAAAAAAATTTTGAAGTACACTTTTGTAACCCTAAAAGTCTAGTGTCTACTATAAAAATTTCATATCAAATGGACAATAGGGTAAAATGTTATGGCACAAATGCTAAGGCAGTGTCAACTTCCTTCCTACACGAATTCTCTCTAAAATGTGTTTAACTCCAAAATACTTCCTAACTTCTAATACACATCATATTAAGTTTCCTAATGTTTTTATTTCTATCTTACAATTTATATAGTTCATTTTTACGTCATTACATATATGAATAGTACAAAATAATTACGTCACTATATAAAGATTAACATGTGGGGGCTTACAATATCCCAGAAAACACACTTAATTGAGCGAGGGGAAAGTTTATCTCGACTGTGAAAAAATGCAATACAACCAAAGACACAAGGAGTGAGACCAAATGACGATTTACCAGGATAGTGCAACGAGAAAGAACACTTGTTGTCTAAAATGGGGGAAGGCATGCAATTGATAAGATAAATTGCAATAAGAACAACATCAGCCCAAAGATTCTGGTACATGCATATTAAACATCAAGGTGCGAGCAACATCCAACAAATAGTGATACTTATGTTTTGCAACGCTATTTTGTTGGGAGGTGTGAGGACAAGTGGTTTAATGGATAATGCCACGGTCAACACAAAAGATTTTCATAAATGATTGGATATATTTAAGCGCATTATCAAACCAAAGAACTTTAATACGAGCATCAAATTGAACCAGAATTTCATTACAAAAGGTGTTAATGACCTTAGGTAATTCAAATCAGTCTTTCATAAGAATAACTAAGAGAAATCATCAAAAAATATCACAAAATACTGAAAACTAGAAATTCTTTTGATTCCAAATGCTTGTATGAACAACATAAAATGGACTAGACTGACAACTTAAAGAACTAAGAAGAAAAGAACTACATGATGCTTTCCTAATTGACATGTCTCACATTCTAACACAGAAGAAGGAGACTCAAACTAGGAATAACGTGCCACAACTTTTGCAATGAGGGATGACCCAAGCCGAAGTGCCACTGAAGAGAAGACACAGTGGTACTCAAAGCAAGAACAAATAGTACAAGCCATTGTGCTCATGCCCCACACTAGTCCCCTTCTTCGTCTTAAGGTCCTGAAAAATGCAAGAGGATGGAGAGAAGATTACAGAACACTAAAAGGACTTATAGATAACAAGTCAAAGAGAAAATTAGGAACAAATAAACAAGAGGTTAATGGCATAGAATGAGTAGGACGGAGATCGCCAGTCCGTTGTACTAATCAGAAAGACCCATCACTGACAACAACATGTGAGTTAGATACATGATAATTAGAAAATATAAAGGATTTACCAGACATATGAGCACTAGCTATTGAATCAATTATCCAAGTGAATGAGGTGGAGCAACCACACAAGTAGAATTACCATCATTAGCATGGTCTATAGTATGAATAGACAAATGGTGAAAAAATGAAGATAAGTATTGAATGAGTTGGCGAAGTTGAGAAGAAATATCATCATGTGAATCAATAGATGTAACTAAATGATGATACTCAAACTATGGCTAAGGTTGAGCTCGGGGGTTCAGCTTTGCCCTTCCAAGTTCAAATTGCACAGCTCATCATGGATAACCAGATGTGTTCAGGTCGACACCTCCTCCCTAACAACAATGCCCTCATGAGGATAGCAAGGATGAAAGCTGGCTTCCACCGAAATACCACGCATAAATTGTAACAGTCTTATATTTAGGCACAAAAGTCGTATCTATCTCGACACTATCCACAATAATTGTATAACAGGTGCATCCGTTAAAAGGAAGAGGCAAGGATCACACCAGGGGATCAGGCAAGGCCCTGGAAGACTATAAATAAGAGGCATATCCCTCATAATGGAATAAAAGCAACTAGCCTAAGCAAATACTCTATGTAATCTCCCTCTTTACCAATAAAATCTTCCCTAGGAGCAAGAGACTCACTTGAAAGTGGATTAGCCAAGCTCTAGAGCTGGTGAACCACTATAAACTCCCTGTTTGCCATCCCCTATCACACTTGTTCAATTCTTAAGAGCCTAGGAGATCTGAATGGATCACCCAGTCATTCCTTGACCATTGAGAATTATAACCTTGTTTAGTTGCGGAGCCCACACCATCAACTAGCGTCGTTTGTGGAAACGTTTATTTCTTGTAAAACTTCTACTAATAACTTCAGTAATTGATGGTTTCTATACGTAACATGAGCAGAAATCAGATGAACCCTCTATGTCTGCAAAACCAACAAGAAATTACCTATGGAAGAGAGCAAGAGATCCCTCTGAATCCCCTACCTAACCCTGAAATCAATTCACTAATAACGGATCCCTTTCCCAACAATGAACTCAAAGCCCTCCATCAAGCCAATAACTGCCTCCTCCAGCAGAATGAGGAATTGTTGAACCTCATTCACGCTCATCATCATCAAAAGGCCTAACCATCCCAGGATGATCCCCCACGAGGGGAACGTCACTACCAAAATCCCTTCAGGGCTGTCACATAAGAAGACAATCACAACCATTCAATTGGCAACGTCTACCGTCGAGCTCAATGGAACAGATAGGATGAGGAGACATAATATCATCGCCAACAAAACTATCCACTGAGTTTTTATTGACAATGGAAGCTTTGTCGACATCATCTTTGGCCTAGCCTTTGACAAGATGGATATTGTCAAAGACAAGCTCGAGCCAATGAAAACTCACTTACTCAATTTCTTGGGTAAAAGTGTTCCTCCCCTAGGCTCAATCCAGCTCTTCCTCACGATAGGTGACCGCCTATGCCAATCTACGACTACTGAATGTTTCCTGATCGTACATGCCCCTTTGGGATACAATATTCTACTAGGAAAGACCTTCCCTCAATGCCATGGGAGCTATCCCCTGCGCCTACTGCTTGGTGATGAAATTTCCTATTGAGAATGGTGTTGGGATGGTTTGAGGAGACCAGGGCATAGCAAGGGAATGCTATATGGCATCCATAAAGAAAAAGGAGGTCAAAACCATAGAGCTGGATGAGCTTGATATAAGGAATGAGCTGGAGACAAGGACCACACCATCACCAGCTAGATGAGGACCCAGAACACCTGGTAAATGTCGGGTCAAGGCTGCTCGAGGAGATCAAGCATCCCCTCATTCAATTTTTAAAGGAGATATCGAAGTGTTTGCCTGAAAAGAAGAAGAGATGCTAGGGATTAAACCATCGATCATTATGCATAAGCTTAGCGTAAACCCAACCTTCAAGCCCATAAAGTAAAAACAAAGAAACTTCGCCCCGGAACGCTAGAGAGCCATAAACGAGGAAGTTTCCAAACTCCTCCATGGCAAGGCCATTAGGGAGGTAGATTACCTGACTTGGCTAGCTAACGTGGTCCTCAGGAAAAATACTAATGGCAAATGGTGTCTCTACATTAATTTTACTAACCTAAATTGCATTTGACCCAAAGATAGTTAACCACTACCTCGAATCGATTTGAGTGAGTGTGTATGCCACAATAGGGCATGAGTTGCTCAATTTCATGGATGCCTTCTCAGGGTACAATCAGATCAAAATGGATCCCAATGACCAAGAGAAGACATCCTTTGTAATCGAGGGGCGAACATATTGTTATCAGGTCATGTCATTCGGGTTAAAAACTGCATAAACCATTTACCAGCGATTGGTGAATCGCATGTTCCAAAAGCATATCTGAACATCCATGGAGGTTTATATCGATGAGATGTTGGTGAAGTCGTCGAAGAATGAGCTCCACATCCAACACCTTGAATCATCCTTCTGCATTCTCTAGAAATATCAAATGAAGCTCAACCTAGCCAAATGTGCCTTTGGGGTCTCCTTAGGAAAATTCCTAGGCTTTATAGTCAACAGTTGAGGCATCGAGGCTAATCCAGAGAAAGTCAAGGTTGTAATCAACATGTAACCACCCTTAAACACAAGGGAAGTCCAGCGTTTGACCGAGAGAATAGTAGCTTTAAGCCAGTTTATCTCTAGGTCACGAGATAAATGTCGACCATTCTTCCAAATTCTAAAAAAAAGTGTTCCACTGGGATGAATAATAAGGGGAGGCATTCAAAGCCCCCAAGGACTACCTCAGCTCGCTGCCAATCCTCGTGAGCCCTCAAGAAGGAAAAATACTCATCCTGTACCTTGTTATCTCAAATTTCTCCACATGAACAGCACTGGTGAGGGAATTAGACAGAGCTCAGAAAACTAGTTTACTACTGTAGCAGAGCTCTGTAGGAGACATAAGAAAGATCCCCAAAGATGGAGAAACTAATCCTAGTCTTGGTGACGGCAGCAAGGAGGCATAGGCCTTATTTTTAAGCTCACACAATAGAAGTCTCCACAGATCGGCCAATAAAGCAAGTCTTGCATAAGTTAGAGTCATATGAAAGATTGATCAAATAGACAATAGACTTAGAAAATTCAACATCAGGTACAAGCCCAAAATTGCAATTAAAGGGCAAGTATTGGCAGACTTCATTACATAATTCACCACAGGCCAAGAGGCGCCCCTAGAATCAATGCCTCTGGTTCCCGATCTCCTAATGTGGAAAATTTTCGTAGATGGTGCTGCCAATGCCCAAGGCAGTTGCATTGGACTAATCCTGACCTTTCCAGACGGGATAGACATAGAGTACACCCTTAGGTTTGATTTCAAACCTATAAACAATGAGGCAAACTACAAGGTTGTTATTGTTGGGCTTAAATTGGCCCCACTCCATAGAGGCAGAGCAGCTCATAATACACAGCGACTTCCAACTGGTAGTAAGTCATATCGAAGAAGCATAGATGCTAAGGGAGAAAGAATGGCTCTGTACTTGAAAAAGGTACAAGAACTGATGAAAAAATTTATGCAGGTTACGGTCATGCATATCCCTCGAGCAGAGAATTTCTAAGTTGATGCCCTAGCTAGGTTAGCCATCGTTTCTCAAGAGAATCTGGATAGGCTCACACTAGTTGAACACCTAGCTGGTGAGCTTTGATTCTGAGGAGGTGTTCCCTATCCTAACATAGACGACTTGGATGGACCCAATCTAGGTTATTTATAAAGTAGAACTATGCCAATAGATTCAAAAGAGGCAGCAAGACTAAAGGCCATGTCATCCAAATTTAGCAGCATCCATGACAACCTGTACAAAAGAGGTTTCTCCTCACCACTCTTGAGGTGTGTTGGGGATGAGAAAGTAAATTACATCTTGAGAGAAATCCATGAAGGCATCTGTGGAAATCACATCAAAGCTCGAATCCTAGTAGGCAAAACTCTAAGGCAGAGGTACTTTTGGCCCACAATGCTCAGGGAGGTGATAGAGCTAGTCAAGAAGTGCAAAGTCTACCAGTTACATGCAAATATCCACCACTACCCGCCAGAGTTCCTCACCTTGGTGGCTAGCCCATGGCCATTTCAACAATGGGGTTGGAAATACTCAGACCCCTCCCAATAAGCTTTGGATAGTGTATGTTTGCAATAATTGGGGTAGACTACTTCACTAAATCGGCCGAGTTGGAACCTCTCACAAAGATCAAGGAGCAAATGATCCAAAATTTCACTTCAAAATCCATAATTTACAAATTTGGAATCCTAAGGGCACTCATCTCAAACAATGGGAGACAGTTCAATAATTCTAGGTTCAAAGGGCTCTGTTCTAAGTTGGGTATAAAGCATTACTTCTCAACGCCAGCTCACCCCCAGTCGAATGAACAAGTAAAGGTGACCATCCGAACTATCAAAGCAACTCTGAAAACCAAGCTCAAAGCCTTAAAAAGTCGATGGATGGAGCATCTACTAGGAGTATTATGGGTCTACAAAACCCTCGCCAGAATAGCCACTAATAAAACACCTTTTGCCTTGGCTTATGGCACTGAGGCAGTAACCCCTGTTGAAATAGGCATTCCATCCCCAATGACAGAGCTTGTCGACCTCGAGTAGAACGACGAGTCGCTATTCACCAATCTTGATCTCTTGGATGAGAAAAGGAACAACGTTCTACAGCACATCATTGACTATCAAAGAAAAGTAGCACGATACTACAACAGAAAGGTCAGGCATAGGAGTTTCAAGGTGGGAGACCTAGTTCTCAAGAAGCTACTCCCAGTAGGGAAAAGAACTCACTCATGGAAAGCTAGGACCAAATTGGGAAGGCCCGTATGTCGTGATCAGAATAGTCAGACTAGGGAACTATGAACTACAGACTGAGGAAGGAAGAGTCTTGCCTCACTCGTAGAACACTGACCACTTAAGGAAATTTTATCAATAACTGAGGAAAACCAGGATTCCTGTCTTTGAAAAATTTGCACCAATAAATGAGTAGTATCAGATTAGTTGTCATTCTTTAGCTCAAAAAAATAAGATGAGTCCTCTAGCTCATAAACAAACAACGAGCTCCTTAGCTCATAAATATAAGATGAGTTCCTTAGCGCATAAATATAATATGAGCTCTCTAGCTCATAAATATAAGATGAGCTCTCTAGTTCATAAATAAAAGATGAGTTTTTCAGCTCATAACTAAAGATGAGTTTTTCAACTCATAACCAAATATGAGCTCTGTAGCTCATAAATAAAAGATAAACCTCTCAGCTCATAACTAAAGATGAGTTTTCTAGCTCATAAGCAAAAGATGAGCTTCTCAACTCATACCAAAGATGAGTTCCTTAGCTCATGAATAAAGAAAGACCTCATACTTTGAAAGCTTTTAGCAAAACAAAGATGCTTCCAAAAGACCAAAACTCTACTCAAAGCAAGGGGAAAGGAAGACAAGAGAAATTAGCTTCAGCATCCCCAACCTCAGCTTCAGCAAGGACTCTTGAAAGGAGAACAGTCTCAGGAGCCTCTATCTTAACCAGCTCCCCCTCAACTTTCTTCTCTGCAGTTGACCTTTCCTTCTCCACAGCTGATCCTCCGTCCTCCTCGTCCAACAGAAGATCAAAGTTGAAGTCCAGCTCTAGGTATTTGACCATAGCTTGCATCTAAAAGGCAAAGTAACCCTCAACCCAAGCCGTGGCGCATTCATCCTCAAGTTCTGCAATTTTGGAATCCCTCTCACACATTTTGGTGCTTTCATCCTTGATCTCCTTCAAGTAGACACCATTGACTTGGGCAAGCTCCTTGAAGTCATAATTCACTACAGACAGGCTCACGAGCTTTGAATACGTCCTTCCAAGTTTTAACTAGGCCATTTGTCTTGAGCTTAACCTCGTCACAGTTCCTCTTGACCTCGGCCTCAAGTTTCTTATTCGCTGAGCTCAGGCCCTGTACTTGAACCTTTAGATCTTGGACCTGAGCTCTCAGATCATCATTGGTGAAGGCTAGCTCAGTAACCTTAAGCTTAGAGGCCTTTAGGGATTTTTGGATCACCCCGACAACTTTCTCTAGTGCTCAGACCCTGCCCACCAAGACTCCCACATGGATCGCCATTTGTAAGGAAAGACAAGACATTGGTCATGAGGCTAAAAACAAGACAAACAAAGCCCAGATTAAAAATGAGAGCCACCAACTCATTGAGATTGCCCCAAAAAAGAGAAGTGGTAGCTAAAGTAGACAGAGGCATCTTGGAAACCTCCTAGATGTCCGCNTAAAAACAAGACAAACAAAGCCCAGATTAAAAATGAGAGCCACCAACTCATTGAGACTGCCCCAAAAAAGAGAAGTGGTAGCTAAAGTAGACAGAGGCATCTTGGAAACCTCCTAGATGTCCGCCTCCGGGATAATGGAGAAAAGTGTATGAGCAGCCAAGTTTAGGTACTTGATAAGGGAACCTTTGTCTTTGGCCATCTAAAGAACCTCCTACCGTGCCAAGGAGCTGTTAAGGAGATTCCTCTTTAGTAAGCTTCAGTGTAGAAGGACCCCACGAAGAGGGAGCTATAGACTTTAAGGCCTTAGCCACCTCTGTTGGTAGAGAGCGAGTTATGACATCCCTCGCAAGAGTCCTTTTAAGCCTTGAATGAGTGGGAGAGGTCACCATAGGAGTCTTTAGAGGAGGAGGAGTCTTCTTAGTAGGAGGAGTCATCCGAGGAGTTTCTTAATGCAAAGGGCTCATCTGAGAAGGGTTCACCTCGGGAGGACTAAAGTCGTATCGAGTGAGCATAAAAGGCAAAAGAAGCCTTGGATACATTTCAAGAGGGCAATCCTAAAGACCTAGCAGGAGTATCCTATCGGTTGCGTCATGGTCGAGACGAATGCTTGGAACAATAGAGAAAACGAGGTCAGCAGGCGAAACACATAAACTAAAGAAGGATTCAGACTAAATCACCTCGACAAAGACTTACCCAAATTGTCAGGGTTAGACTAAACCCAAGGCACAAGAAGAGTGTAAGTGGCATCCCTTGGGTTAAACTCCCATTCATTCCTAGACACAAAGAATAAGTGTTTCTTCCAACCCTTATGGGAGCTCGAGAGGTTGGTGATTAGGGATCGGGTATTCACCCATTTTACGATGTACAAAAAGCCATTAGTAGGGGATAATTTAACGTTAAAAAAATGCATAAGTAATGGAACCAAAGGAGTACCGAGCTCGTTCTTCTTAAAGAAAATCAAAAGACCCACCAAAATACCTTAGAAATTGGGAGAAAGTTGACCTGGACAAACATTAAAGTATTGGAGGACAGACTTGAGAAAGGAATGCATAGAAATCTGAGGCATTCTCAAAAGAAGCAACAAAGAAGTAGAACTTCTCGGGCAACATGATATAATACCAAATATCCACATGGGGAGACCTATAGTGCATGTCCTTGGGGAAGCCAAAACTAGTAGAGATGACGCTTAGAAAGAGAAGGGTAACATCATTGAAACCCATATGATCTGAAGCCCGGGGAATGACCTCAACGTCCCTAGCACCACCAGGGTTCCTAGCCCTACCTTTCTTAGACTTCCCATTTCAAGACTTCTTAGACTTTAGGACTTCTTAGACTTTAAGACTAGGACTGGCAGGCAGAAATAAACCTCGACCTCGGCAGCCTTGGCATCGGGGGCATTGATACCAAGAAAGTTGTCTATCTCATCACTCATATCTCCTAGGTTAGCTACCTCATCAGGGTCCATAGACGGCCTCCTACGACAAGGTCAGACCTCGAACTTGGGAGATCTTTCACCCATGGTGAGAGAAACATATAAAACAGTGGCTTCAGAAGAAGCAGACATAAGGGTCTAGGAAGAGAGGACAAGGAATGACCCTGACTCTTGAAATAACAAAAGTGAAAGGTCTAGAAATGCAATAATCACCTTGAATTCGTAGAATCTAGGGTGGACAGAAACCCTAGAGGAAAAAGGGGAGAACAAGGCAGAGGACATACTGAATCAAGGGTGATCAACAATCGATGATCCGGGGTGGATTCAAGGAATGAGCAGAGCTAGCTTCAAGAAGGCTTTTGTACAAGTCTAAGCACTAACCAATGAAACCCTAGACAGCCAGAGGAGTGGAGAAGACGAAAGCATGAAGAAAGAGGAAATATAAAGTGTCTGATTGAGAAATGCTGAAAGAAGTTGAAATGATGGAAAAAGGAAATTTCATCTGCAAATCCATTTAAGGTGGGTGTACGAATGGACACATGGAACAAGGAGTAATGAACGTGTGCAGGAAATGAGGGAAAAAGACTCCTCACATGCTTGCAACGCAAAAAAAAATTAAAAACCATCCCATCGTGCAAATCCCGAGGGCAAACCAAATTGATCATAAGACAGGTCCACCAAAGCGTCAGTCAAACTGAGCTAACCTCGTCCACAAAAGCGTCAGTCATCCCCAGCCCATATAAGACATAGCTTACAATGCTGGGGATTGGGGGACAACTGATGATACTCAAAATATGGCTAAGGTTGAGCTTGGGGCTTCAGCTCTGCCCTTCTGACTTCAAATCACACAACTCATCATGAACAACCAGATGCGTTCAAGTCAGCACCGCCTCCTCAGCAACAATGCCCTCATGAGGATAGCAATGATGATAGTTGGTTTTCATCAAATTGCCATGCATAAACCGTAATAGTCTTATATTTAGGCAAGAAAGTTGCAACCACCTCGATGTTATCCATGATAATTGCATAACAGGAACATCCATTACAAGGAAGAGGCAAGGATCATGCTAGGGGATCAGGCAAGGCCTTGGAAAGACTATAAATAAGAGGCATATCCCTCACATAATGGAACACAAGCAACTAGCCTAACCAAATACTCTACGAAATCTCTCCGTTTATCAATAAAATCTTCCCCAAGACCAAGAGACTCCCTTGAGAGTGGATTAACCAAGCTCTCAAGCTGGTGAACCACTATACACTCCCTATTTGCAAATCCCCCATCACAATTGTTCAATTCTGAAGAGCCTAGGAGATCTGACTAGATCACCTAGTGATTCCCTGACCATTGAGAATTATAACCCTGTTCAATTGCATATCCCACAAAATCATAAACCATTAGTGGAAGCCTGATGTTCCAACGGACCCGTTTTCTTCTAATAAACTCGATTGGCATATACTGGTCTTCCATACTTATCGCAATAATAATCCTCGATATGTCTTGTGCCACCACAATAAGTACATCTCATTGTAGAACAATGGCCACTACCAAAATAACCACCACAATTACCACTACTTAAAGACATCATGGAGAGGCCCACAATTAATAATGAATGGTTAGACCAAGAAAAGAACAAAGACTCCAGTAATCTACCAAAGGTCAATAGCCATATTGAAAATGTGAATAATAACACAAAGAAGACACCACAAGCAGGCAAAATTGAACCATGTTGTTGCAAATCGAATCAACGATCACTTGGATTATACCAACAATCAGTAGATCAAGAAAATAGACCTTCCAAATTAAGGAATCGATGCAAAACTATCAAAGGAAAAAAGTGAATCAAAACTAAAAACCAATAAACAACCAAACCAAGCAGTTGCAAATTAACTCATGGCCACAAAGGACAAAACCCAACACAACAATGGATCCACACAAAGACACAACCAACAGGCAACCCAATACTAAGAAAACCAATACAAATCAGCAATCCAACACAAACCCACACGCAAATAACCCTCAAAAGGCCACCAAAATTCCAAGAACACCAAATCCGAACAGAGAACTATCGGAGAATAGTAAGATCGGAACAATGTTTCCCTAAGTAAACATGTCCAAAGCTGGTTTAGATGATTGGGCAGCTCATGGAACTTCTCCTAAGGCCAAATCGAAACACTAGGTTGCAGATCCAAGCAACCAAAATAGAGAGAATGCCCAAAATTCCCAGATCTGGAGAAAAAAACCATTTTTTGGAAGAAAATATCCAATAATAGAAAAATCGACATAGATATCTTCAAAAAATTTGGCTAAAACCACCAGAGAACTTCCCATGACAATTCGAAACAGTTAGTAACTTCCTAATGGCCAACAGTTGTTGGCGTCATGTTGACATCAACGACAGAAAATTTTTCGGCTTCTTTCAAGTGTTTTTTGAAGTTGTTTTGTCTCAAATTATTGCTCTGATACTGAGTTGAAACACTAAGAATGATATTAGAATTAGGGTTAGGAGAAAAAGAAAAAGTAAATAGAGAGATTAAGGAAAAGAATGTGAGTGAGCTCAAGTTGTTCTACACCTTATTTACAGCATGACTAAATTACAATATTACTCAACACAACTAATAATAAATAAAAACTCTAACATTGTTTAACACTCAATCCCAAACTTGAAAATCTTAAACATAAGATCCAAATATAACCATACATATTTGGAAGCAAGGATATAAATCTCATGTCGAAATGTCCGAAAAATTTCAAAATTTCAACACACTGACATGAAACTAGTGTGGAATCCCAAAATTCTAATGTTCCGAGTGAAACGTCACTGTTTTGGACAGTTTCAACCAAAAAAGTGAATTAATTCAACTGTACTCTAGGCCAAAGCTTAACCCAATAAAAATTTGAGACTCTTCTCAGAAATCACATGTCCATGGGTCCTCTAAGCCGGAAAAAAAAAAGAGAGAGTGAAAAATAGAGAGACGACTCAAATTTTCTCATAAATCACAAGTCCATAGCCACAGCCCACAGGTCCTCCAAACAAAAAAAAAGAAGGAAAGAGAGAGAAAGAGAGAGAAAGAAAGACATAGATACAATCAACCAGAAGAAATTAAAGAAGAAGAGTTCAGTGCATTACCTCCCTGAGTTTAGATCTGAGCAGATCTAGGCCTCCCTCCACTCTTACGAGCTAAGTATGTTCCACTCATATGAGCCATGTAGCAGATCTAGGGCTTAGCTCCTCTTTGTTGGGACTTGGGTTTTCATCGCTGACTTCGCCATGCTTGTAAGCAGATCTTCTTCTTTCTCTCTCTCATTCTAACCTAGTCAATCGTCGACGACGAGTGGAGTGGTGGTGTCGTGTGTTCTCCACTTCTCCTATTTCTCTATTATCTATCTCTGTCTATCATTGTGAGACTGACGTTCAGTGTCTCTCTGACCTTTTATATTATTTCTTTTATCTTTTTTTTCAGCTATAGGTATAAATAATTTAATTTAATACCCAACATTGTAAGTATAAATAAGTATAACTAATTTATCAAAGAACCCTTGTTATAATCCCCACATTTTTTTTCCTTTTTTCAATTATTCTTGTATGTTATTATTATTTGTTAAATTGGTATATTAAATAGCTGCAAATTATTTTATGGTGTATATCTTATTAGTTAAATATCTAGAAATAAGTATTTATGTGTGTAAAAATTGTTTATGTAATGATTTTAATATTAAATTGAAATAATATTACTCATTAATTTGGTGACACAATTTAAATTAATAAATTAGTATTATAATAACTTGTTGCAAGAATGGAAGTGTTAGTATTATTAATTAGTAAATTAGTATTATTAATTTATGAGTCTGCTCGACACTCCACAAGGGGATGGATGTAGCCATGTGGTTATGTACTCATTAGCACTTCATTTGTATTATGAGATCTTAACATTATGTAAAAATGTATTTGCTTGATGAAAATTAAGTGTTTAAAACTAATTTAAGCGATTTTCACCTTGTGTCAAGCCTTTTTTTTCCCTCCAACTTGGCGTTTGTAAAACCCAGTTAAATTTGAACTTTTTCTGAAAAAAGGGTCAAACGATAATTTGTCACTATAATACAAAATTAAAATACGTCTTTCTATAGAGTTCGAATGATGCAACGGACTTCACCTTTGGATTCATCTTGCAAAAATTAGTTAACCAGACAATTTTCGTCGAATTTTGAGATAATCGAATTTTTCACATTTTATGAGATAACTGGGTGTTGGGTGACGTCACAAACGTCCCCAAAAATAAATTTTATAAAATTTCCTTATAATTGAAAAAAATTTCAAATAAAAATAATTTGATTTTAAACCAAAACAAGATTAAGTCATTTTGGGACAAAAACGGAAACGAAAATAAGAAACGTGCGGTGCGACATTGACCACGCAATTAAATATTATAAATAGGGAAAATATCTGATATTCCCCATTTTGATCATCTTGTTTCACACGTTAGAAGAGAAAGAGAGAGAAGAGAGAAAAAAAGAAAAGAAATCTCCACCTTTTTTCTTCGATCTATGGAGTTCTGACGGTCAGAATCCCTCGAACCAATAGTTAAAGTCGACCACCGTGACGAGGGCTACGTAGCCATACCAAGAATGACATTGATGTTGTAATGGTACCTTACATTGCAATTGCACGGAAGCATCGCATCCATGGGCATGAGCATGGGGTGTGTGTGTGTATGCATGGGTTGATCAAACACCCTATTTGGTGATTGATGGGTGGGCTCGAGAAAGTTGGAGTGAAGATTCGACTGAGTCGCATGGTTGCATGAAAGAAAAACTTGTATCGGGTGTAGCAAGAAGGGATAGATTCTCCCTCGGGTGCAAGACCTAGTTACTTGGTTCATACACTTCCCTGTGGTGCAATTCCAAAAAAGTGTAATAGCATACGGAGCCAGCGGTGTGATTCTAAAATTCGATATCCAACAAAGACACATGATTTTGTTTTGTAAAATAGTCATTCGATGTGTTTCATCAATGACAAATGTATTACACATATGCATTGCATTGTGTTGCAGGAGTTGGTGAAGACTCGAGGTAAAATGCATGAGTGAGTATCATCTCATATCATGACATGACATGGTAAAAATTCTAATCATGAATTACATGTTCTTGTTTGGAATGGATAAATGTTGTTTATTGTTGCATGTGCACATTTCATATGCATCTAGAGTGGGGAGTAGCCTCTGTAGGAGATACTCTATTGAGCATAGCTCACCCTATAAGGGAAAATATTTCAGATGCGGGATACATGCCGATGGATGGCCCTCATATGGGACCTCAAGGATGAAGAAAGTAGAGACGTGGCTTTGTTTTGAGTTTTGTAAAATTGTTATAAAAACCTAGTTTTAGTATGTAAATGAATGTAATAGAATTGGTATGGACCTTGTGTTACATGAAAATAGTCATTACACATGAGTTGGATGAAAAGGGGATAGATTGAAATAGATTGGAAATGAAAACCAGATGAAACAGGTAAAACTGGACAAAGCATACCGGAATGGCGTACCAGTATGATGAGGTCCAGAGGGTTACCCATACCGGTTTGGATTTTTCCAGAAGGTTACCCATACCGGTATGACTTTTCTAGTGGGCAACTCGTACCGGTATGGATTTTCTAGTGGGCAACCTATACTGGTATGAATTTTTTAGTGGGCAACTCGTACTGGTACACTTTCTAAAAATCTGAAATTGTAAAATTACTTTTGCCAAGCCTTTGGGCTATAGGCTCTTTGATTCCAAGAATATAAATGGACATAAAATAAGTACAAATTGTGGTACATTTGGTCCGGTTGGATTAAATGGAAAAATGTACACAGGTTGCACTCGTGGGTTGTGATCCTAATTAAGGGGATGTTAATGACGTGATGTCTGGTTGTACGACACTCATGGGTATTTTTACGGGTTGACGAATGGTCAACGGTTGTTAAAGGCCCCCCGATTTTAGGGGTGTCACAACGTTTTCTTGTATAAATGGATATTAACTCAATAAATATGCTCAATTAATTAATTGTTAAGCTTATCTTTATAAATAAATAGATTGTATTTATTTTTTCACTTGTTTTCATATTTTTTCTACATTTCCGAAATGTTTCATTTTTGAGCTGACAAAAACAATACTCAAAAACGATATTTTCATTCTTGTTTAGAAGTAAACAACTTATCCGCATTCAATACCAAACACAAAAATTAGGCACACAAAAAAGTTCAAACATGCCAATGGCAGCATCCTTTACAAGCCTAGGATGCTGCTTTTAAATCCGTAGAATGATGCTTACAAGCTAAGTAGCATGTTCACTTATAAAAAGGTGACTTGTCCTTATATGACATCAACACTTCGCATACGCTCTAGCACAAATGTCTAATACTCTTTTGTTAATGTCCATTATTGAAAAATAAAAATCTTAATTTCGGGCACATACCCAACATTCTTTAGGGGACGTGTCCATCATTTCCTAGGCCATATCTATGACCAAAAAATTAACACGTTGTCAACAATTCTTGAAGATAGATACCTCTTGAACAATTGCTAACATATGATTAACAAAAGTTACAAATTAGACATATGACTATCCTCTACTATGCAAAAATATATAATTATCCTTCTGGAAGCTTAAGTGTGGTGAGGTGAGCTTGAGGTGCTATTGTTCCATGTGTTTCATCCCATATCGATTGGAGAGAAAAATTTCCTAGACTATATTTGTGGTTTCCCCGCCTTAATTGACAAGAGTCCTTTTCTAGTCAAATTCCCAGAGGAACAAAACCATGAATGACAACCCAATGCCGACAATATCTTGAAGGTGGAGTGCGATTTACAAAGTGGTATCAAAGCGAGACCTTCTATGTGGTGCTGGGCTAGGTCCCACACAAGGACTTGTGGCTTCTAAGGTGGGTAAGCAGTAGTAGCCAAGAAGACCTGTAACGCTCCAAAATCTACCATAGAAGGCATTAACTATCTTTACAACATCCAACCATGAGAGCATACTAAAGTACCATTAAATAAATAAAATCATTCATAATCCAACATCTGATTAAATAAATTCCCAAAGAAAACATAAGTAAACCATCAAATATAAACTCTAGAGACTAAAATTCATTCTCAAACTTTCACTATTGGATCCACATCATTATCCCCTCAGCATCATAATCTACCAACTCATCTAATTCTAGATTCTCCTTAACACTAAAATTTGAAAAATGTTATGGTAGGTTGAGCAATAAAGCCTAGTAGAAAAACCTTATCAAAACCAAACAAGGTTTAGAAATCATGAAAATAGATAAGTCACAGTTTGTGAAATAATATATATAATTTTGAAGTAAAACAATGACATTTAATGATATCTCAAGTTTACGGTATAAAACAGTAGTGTTCATAATATAATAGAATCATTCACAAAAATCACAATCCATAACATAATATCTCATGTATGTAGGTAGACTACTTTGAATCTACACATCGAACCTATCTCGTTCGCCCACAACACAAACCATCTCAAATCAATCCCCACAAGGCCACAACACTTAAAACACTTTAGGAAGGGCATGTATAGACGTATCAAAATTGACGTATCCATTCCTAGAAATAGTATACTAGCCCCCAGCCTCAAACCTACATGGACAAATAGTAGTTAGCTCTCGCAAGAAACTAAAACCCCTACGAGTGTTAGGTAACCACCAAACCCCTCAAGGTAGAAAAATATCTAACACTCTACGATACGCATTCGAGTGTAATTCATGTTCATCACATCCATCAATACAAGAGATAAAAATAATATTTTTCATAAAATTCAACTGCAATCAAGAATCATTGATCCATAACTTTTTTAGAAGGAATAATTCGACAAAACATGCAAGAGATCCCACAAAAAATATATTTGAATTGATAATAATCAAGAACTATGGTTTTGTAATCAAAGACTTAAAATCTTTTGATGTAAAACATGTATTTGGATGTAAACCATGTGTTTACTTAACAATTGAAACACATATTTAAAAAAGAATGTAAAAAAATTGTAGATCTATCACATAGGTAGAGTAGGAATCAAGAACTAGGTTTTTAAATCAAGAAATAATAGATCTTGGAAGTAAATCATGTATTTTGTTCAAGAAACGAATCATGGATTCAAAAGAATGTAAAAAAATTGCAAATAAATTATTTATGTCATAATAATGATGAAAAAGATATATTATATAACCCTAATCATCAATGAATGAATCTGAGAAAAAACCACTACCTTGTTTTTTGAGATCTTGATCCTAATGTATTTTGTTGCGATTACCACGTGTTAATCTTTCAAGATTCAACCCGTTTTTCCTCCTTTTCTTCTCGTCAAATTTTTCTAGGGTTGAAAATATAGGTAAAGACACTCTAGATCGTAGAACTATAGTATTTATAGGCTAAAACAATAGAAAAGTCCCATTTGGACGCGGGTAGTAGTCTGCTCCTGACTCCACCTCGATTTTGACCTAGTTAGACATTGATTCACGAAATTTTCATGAAATACACTTTTTGTAGCTCTTGAAGTCTAGTTTTTACGGTAAAAATTTAATGTCAATTGGAAATTGGGATACAAATTTATAGCTAAAATACTAAAGTTATATCAAATTCCTTTCTACTTAAATCCTCTCCAAAATAGGTTTTAACTTTAGAATACTTCTAAACTTCTAATATAACTCATACAATGTCTTCCAGGTTCTTCGATCTTACGGATTCAATGGAAACCTATTTTGACCTAAAAATATTTATAAAATTACTTAACCACCATTCTCAAGTTCAAACATCTCCAAAACTCAATTTACCCCGAAAGTTAATGCGCTTGAAACTCAAACTTCATAATAAATTTTTTTTTTAACAATGATTCTAATTTTCTAAAAGAACTTTTAAAATAATATTATCCTTATTTAATTTTTAATAAAGGATCCTTTTTTTTTTTTTTTATGTTTCGGTGGGCTGCACCAGGCTTAGGCTATAGTGCAACGCCTAGGCAACACTCAAAGACCCCAGCAGCAAGCTACCAGGACCAACTCGCTAACATACCACGTAAATGTGGTGAGGTGAGGTTGAAGTGTTATAGTTCCATGTACGTCATCTTGCATCACTTGGAGAGGAAAGTTCATAGACAATATAAGTGGTATCCCTGCCTTAACTGTCAAGAGGCCTTTTTTGGGCACCCAAAATGGATAATATCTTGATAGTGGGGCGGGATGTTACATATTGATTTTCTTATATTGATATAATAACATCAATATAGATAGAGATGATCAATATAATTAATACCTAAATCTTAATTTTTTCTGTAGTGTGTCTTAGTTGTATCCGTGTCCTAATTTTTAAGAATTTGTATTGTAAAAATTTTCTNGATAGAGATGATCAATATAATTAATACCTAAATCTTAATTTTTTCTGTAGTGTGTCCTAGTTGTATCCGTGTCCTAATTTTTAAGAATTTGTATTGTAAAAATTTTCTTATCATGTCATATCCATATCACTTGTTGTCTGTGATTTGTAGCTTCGAAGAGCCAAACCACATTTTGACAGAAGCACAATGAAGTGGGTCCATTTAAATCCTCATATCATCGAGTTTGGAATAATCCTCCTTTATATCCGAGTCACATTTTATCGTAATTTTAGACTAGCTCATTGTTGTTCAAATTTATTTGCATTTTCATTAGGTTTAGTGAACTAAGGTGCAGTTTTTTTTTTTTTGGGAGCAAGGAAAACTAAGGTGAATTTTAGAATTTTTTTTAGCAGGCAAAACTAAACAGCAGCGGTGGCACATTGGATGGGCTCATTTTATGGGCCTTTAATGTGTGACGAGTGGCTACTGTTACCTATGGTATAGTAGCTCAAGAGACCCAAGTGCAATTGACTGCACCATTCTTATCTACAACACCAAAATAGATCATCTTAATCAAGAGCAACCCTTATTTCCCTTACTGTTCAAGATAGTTTCTAATTGTAGATTTATAGTCATTGCACTAACAATTATGGATTCAAAAATTTTTTATTTTTATTATTATTTTTTTTGTTGGGAAGGGGAGGGTTAGGGGTAATTATGGATTCAACATAAACCACTTTTTGTAGTCTAGAAGATCTAGGGACCAAGAACAAATTCAATATGTTGTCAAGTGAAATTCCATATACTATACTTGCAGATTCAAAGACATTTCCCAAAACAAAATGAAAGAACGATTTCTTCCATCCCCCACACCAGAATATAAGAGAAAAGACCACCAGTCCACGCGTAGTTTAATGTGTCCAAACTAAGAACTTTTGGGTCTAAAAGGACAAATCCATGAATAAAGACCATAATGCCCCTAATACATATGGTGTTGTGCAACATGCATACTTTTTCCTATGGCAAAAGCAGATTTCTCTCTCAACATGTGCACGAACACATATCTCTCTCACTCTCTTTCAACAACATGCCAATGGAGCGTTATATTTCTCTCCCCAGCTCGTCATTTTCTCCCTCCCCAAACAACGCCATCTCCAATAGTCCGCTTTGACCTCTCTCTTTGATTTATCTACTCAACTCAGAATTTCAAGCAAAAGCAGAACAACTTACTAAATCCGTGAACTATGAAGTATGAAGTTGCAGAAATATAGAATCAAAATATATCAAAATCTAAAAATCCAAAATCAGCAATAATTTTTCAAATTTAAATTGTCCAAAAATTAAGAATTATCAATAACTAAGTCTAAAAAGTCATAAATGAGATTCGGCAAATTTCTACCACAAAACAACTAGGGTTCTTCAAAGCGAACACTAATAAGTTTGAAACTTATTTTGCTGTAACTCTTGGGATTAGAAATTCTTTACAGCCAGGAATCCGAGCAGTGAGCAACGGAGCAACAATGTTGGTACTTGTTATACCCAATATCTAGTCTAACATTAGAAGGTGCAAAATTCAAGAACCTGTCTCCTTCGATGGTGGGGCTAGATTCACTTTATTTATCAGATCCAAATTAACTTGGATTTGCTGCAAGTTGGTTGGATTGTGTTTGATCTGGTGTTTGCAAGGCATAATCTAGTAGATCTGGTTCCGTTGCTACACAATCCATTTGATCTATTGGTAGCATCGCAGAAGCCATTTATAGTTCGAGATCGATGGCACCTACAACATCATCTCTGCTAGCCATGACGGTGGTGGATTTGACACCATGGACGACTTCGAGATGACAATCTATAATATAAAATGGAGTAACTTCAACTAATTCATTTTACAATTCAAATTAATTCATTCAACGATCACCAACATCTCTTCATTTTCTCCCAAATTCATTACTTCCCACTTATAATTTTTTTCAAAAATCTGAAATATCAGTCACCTCACCAGTCAGAGATGCTGAATTTTGTATTTCTTCGTGCCTTCAGATACGGGATATAACTAGTCCGATAATAAATTACACCTAAATCATCTGAAGTTTGTAATCTTGTAATACTTAGACTCCTCAAATTTAAATTATTATATTTAGACTAAAAATATTCTAATTAAAGATAGAATATCAAAACATTTTAAATTTCAAAATAAAAATTCATGTTTTATTGCATAATTTATTGAAATAAAATATAAATTTTTTCCTAAAAAATCGTAATTAATATACAATTAAACTATCTATTGAAATAAAATTAAAAAAATCAAACAAGGGGCTAAATCATTCATAAAAGAACATGAATTTTTCAATCATAATTCATGTTTTATTAATTCATTTATTAAAATCAAATCAAAATTTTTTTCTTAAAAACTCATAATTAGTATATTATTATAATGTCTATTAGAATAAAACTAAAAAATTAAATAAATGGTCAAACTATAATAGACATTATATCCTCTAGATTTAATTGGGATAATTTGATAGTTTAAACGACCAAATTAAATTATAATAGATAGTATAATTGCATATTAATTATGATTTTTTAATAAAAAATTAAAATTTTCATTTTAATTTCGCTCAATAAATGATATAATAGAACAAAAATTTTAATTGTAAAATTTAAAATATTTGATATTATATTTTTATAAGAGTATTTTTTATTTAAATATAATATTTTAAATTTGAGAAATCTAAGTATTATGTATGTAAAAACTTTTAAAAATTTGAGTATAATTTATTAACGGATATACTAACGATGACAGATGTTTAAGTGTTACGTACTTACAAAGGTTAATATTTCAAATATAATGCAATTCTCTCATTTTTTTTTCACTCTGTCAATCTTTACACTCTCTCTCTTTGTTACGCCCCAGCGACACCAGCAGCAACACCGCCACTTTGTCAGCAACACCACCACAACAACCACCGCTGCTGTCGGTCCTTACCCTCTCTCTCTTTATCTCTCTCTCTCTCTCTGTTATGCCCTAGCGACCCCACTAGCACCAACACCACCACCGCCGCCACTTCGTCAGCAACACCATCACCACCACCGCCGCCACTTCGTCAGCAACACCATCACCACCACCATCTCTCACTATCGCTCCTCTCTCTCTTGCCCTCAACTCCCAAGTGACCATCAGCACTGACGCCCTCCTTCTCTCACAGGTTTGTCGTCTTCTCTTTCGCTGCTACTGAGGATTGAAAACCACACACACATGTTTTCATCCAACACCCCTCTCTCTTTCGCTATCTACTCATCTCATTTCCCCCCTCTCTCTCTATCACTTGCCACTGTCCTAATCCCACCCCACGACCCCAATCCACCAACCACAACTACTATCCCTCCTCCTCTCCCCAAACGATTACAAACCACCACCACAGCCCTACCAAACAAAAAAAGTGTTTATCAAAATGCCCGAGAGTTGGGCGATCCCCTCTGTTTCTTTGACTTATTTCAAAAGGCCTGAAATTTTTTGTGATTTGGTTTGATTTGAAGGTGAGTTTCTTGAATTAATTGATTAATTTATTGATTCAAACAGATTGACGCTCTCTATTTCTCTGCGTGCTTCTATTTACTAATTTAGGGATAACTCTAATTTGGTTTCTGTTGAGTTATTGGTTTCAAGTTGAAATTGATTCACTTCAGGCTAATTGATTCCCACTCCCTCACCCCTTCTCTGTTTCCATTTTGATTTTTATTTTCCTATTCTTTCAATTTTGGTTTCCAATTTTTGAAGTAGATTGGTGATTGGATTGCTATGGATATTAAACAATTTTGAAGTTTTAGAAATTTAGATCAAAATTTACAGGCTGCTGTGGTTGATTTGGATTTTCAGCGTTGTTCCTGGTGAGAAGGGCTCTTAACGACACTCTGAATTGGATGTATAAGATATTAAAGAGTTAATACAGGTTCAATTGTTCTTTCTTTTTTAGCCTTTACGGATTTTTGCCCAATCCATTTGACTTTTTTTTTCCCTCTTCAACCTTATTACTTCAACAGAAATTCATCTTGAACTCTTGAGAAATGAAATTTTTCACACTCAACAGCTACTAGCAAACTGTGAATCAAAACTTTGATCTTTTGTGCCATGTATATGCCATGGATGTAGCATCTCAAAGAAAGGTAAATTATCTACAATGCACCTAATTATTTGATTGGTGGTAGTTGAATTTGTAATGGTTATCTATGAAATGGTGAATTTGTTGTGGATTTTGGATTAAAGCTATTAAATGATATGATTGTAGTTTAATATTGGGTGTGAATTGTTATAATAGGTCACCAACAGGTTTTTAGTTCAATGGTACTCCTTGTTTTGTGAAGGTTTTACCCCCTCTCCCTCCCCCTCCCCCTCCCCAAAATTTTTTTTTGTTGAAATAGGTCATTAATTTGTGTCGTTGGAGAATGTAGGCCACATACCTGTAAATCCATTTGTTGGATGTTTAGGTCCCTCAATTTACTTGAGTTAGGCCTTTGGTTAAATGATTAGGGAGTCATATAATTGTAGGGTGTTGTAATGGAATTTTGGGGTCCNTCTCCTCTCCCCAAACCATTACAAGCCACCACCACAGCCCTATCAAGCAAATAAAGTGTTTATCGAAATGCCCGAGTGTTGGGCGACCCCCTCTGTTTCTTTGACTTATTCCAGAAGGCCTGGAATTTTTTGTGATTTGGTTTGATTTAAAGGTGAGTTTCTTGAATTAATTGATTAATTTATTGATTCAAACAGATTGACGCCAATCTATTTCTCCGCCTGCTTATATTTACTAATTTAGGGATAACTCTAATGCGGTTTCTATTGAGTTATTGGTTTCAAGTTGAAATTGATTCGCTTCGGTCTAATTGATTCCCACTCACCCCACCCCTTCTCTGTTTCCATTTTGATTTTTATTTTCCTATTCTTTCAATTTTGGTTTCCAATTTTTGAAGTAGATTGGTGATTGGATTGCTATGGATATTAAACAATTTTGAAGATTTAGAAATTTAGATCAAAATTTACAGGCTGCTGTGGTTGATTTGGATTTTCAGCGTTGTTCCTGGTGAGAAGGGCTCTTAACGACACTCTGAATTGGATGTATAAGATATTAAAGAGTTAATACAGGTTCAATTGTTCTTTCTTTTTTAGCCTTTACGGATTTTTGCCCAATCCATTTGACTTTTTTTTTCCCTCTTCAACCTTATTACTTCAACAGAAATTCATCTTGAACTCTTGAGAAATGAAATTTTTCACACTCAACAGCTACTAGCAAACTGTGAATCAAAACTTTGATCTTTTGTGCCATGTATATGCCATGGATGTAGCATCTCAAAGAAAGGTAAATTATCTACAATGCACCTAATTATTTGATTGGTGGTAGTTGAATTTGTAATGGTTATCTATGAAATGGTGAATTTGTTGTGGATTTTGGATTAAAGCTATTAAATGATATGATTGTAGTTTAATATTGGGTGTGAATTGTTATAATAGGTCACCAACAGGTTTTTAGTTCAATGGTACTCCTTGTTTTGTGAAGGTTTTACCCCCTCTCCCTCCCCCTCCCCCTCCCCAAAATTTTTTTTTGTTGAAATAGGTCATTAATTTGTGTCGTTGGAGAATGTAGGCCACATACCTGTAAATCCATTTGTTGGATGTTTAGGTCCCTCAATTTACTTGAGTTAGGCCTTTGGTTAAATGATTAGGGAGTCATATAATTGTAGGGTGTTGTAATGGAATTTTGGGGTCCATTTGGGAAATAAAAGTGTACGATTGACGTAAGATATTAAGAGAAAAAAAAATTCATTATGCAGTTTTATGACTTTTGCATAGCTGTGATTTTCTTTGTTGGATGTTTATTATTCTTAATTATTAGAAAAAAATTCTTGTGTGTTTATTGCTCAAGTGCCATCGCCTCACTATAAATTTTTGATCTCTTTACTTGGTTTTTTTCATATAGAAGTGTACTAAACAAATTTTATTGCGATTGTTTTGAAGTGTTCTCTGATTTATCCTTTTTGTGAAGAAGATAGAAAACAAACCACAATATTGCCGAGATGGAGCAGATGCCAAGGTACCAAATCCAATCGATCATAGTGAGAAAATGGTTTGTAGCGCTGGACGAAGTGTCCTCAACCTTGACATCTCAAGCTTCTACACATTTTGTGAGCAGGAGGTGACCCATTTGGTGCACCCACAAAGCTGTGGCCATGGCCCATGGGAAGATGCTACCAGTTTATTAACAATGGCCAATTAGAGAAGATGAACCTAAAGTAGCCACTTTCACTAATTCATCTAATGTACTGTCAAGTAAAATTAAGTTTATTTGGAACAATTCATGATGTAGTGAGACTGAACTTTGAGTTCTTAACCAAGCTTGGAGTAGACAAGTGGTGCTTCCACAATGACAACTTTAATGTACAAGTAGTCCTTAAATCCGGGATATATTTTCGCAGCCCTTCTAAGGTATTGATCTACAATAACTTGCTTGAGAAAAGTTGTAAAAATCAGGAAAAAATTAAACTTTTTTCGACAAATAGCAAAATAGTAATTTGTCACTATTATGCGGGTTTAAAATGTATATTTTTAAAGATCTCGGATGGAGCAATGGACTTCATCGTTGGATTCGTATCGCAGAATTGAGTTGTCATGTCAATTTTCGTCGAATTTCAAGATAGTTGGATTTTACACGTTTTTTGAGACAATTGAGTGATGAATGAACTTTCAAGGGTTCCCAAAAATAAAAATTATAAAATTTCCTTATAACTAGATAAAATTTCAAATAAAATTAATTTGAACTAAAATCGAAATTTAATTAAGTCATTTCGGGTTAAAAACGCACCCAAAAGTGATAAACGAGCGGGGCGATGTGGACCACGAAATTAAAAGTATAAATAGGGCTAAATGTCTGAAAAATCAGATTTTTCTCAATCCTTAGTCGGCTGAGTTCAAGTGTGTGAAGAGAAGAGAAGAGAGAAAATAGAAATTTCTACCTTTCTCCTCTGATCCAAGAAGTTCCGACTGTTGGAATCCTTCGGACCAAGAATTAAAATTGGTCTACGCGACGAGGGCTACACGTACATACCAAGAACAAGGAATTTCACCAAAATTTCAAGGAAGAAATTTTAGAAAAATTAAAAGTTTGGGGCTTGAGAGTTGTTCTTGAGTTTTTCCCTTTCTTTTACGCTATAAGAGGTAGGGGGTTTTCTACTTTAGTTCATTTCCTACCTATACTGTTATATGAAATGTATGGGTTAAAGGGAATATGTATATCACTCACTTATGCATATGAAATGGGTGAAATGAGTATGAAAAAAGAGTATGTAAATGGGTTAGAATAGATTTTCCTAACTTGAAATTATGATGTGGAAATTACTTGGTTGGTAATTCCATGAAAAAGTGATTGTATGGGCATGCCATATGATTAACATTATGTCTTGTGATTGAGTGTGATTGGCATGAGCTTGCGTAATCCTATGCTTGAGATATGTGTTGGGTATATGAATGGTGATATATGCTAGTTGATATATTGACATGATAATGGATTTTGGTGATTTTATACATGTGATATAAATTGTCATGACACATGTGGAGATGTGTGGTTTAAATTTGGCTCATTGGCATACATCACATTAAGCATGACATTGATTGGGCAATGGTGCATTACATTGCATTTGCACAGGAAAAATGCATCAATGGCCATGAGTATGAGTGTGTGAGTACATGGTTGGATTAATCACCATACTTGATGTTTGATGGGTGGGCTCGAAAAAGTGGGGTTGAATATCCTACTGAGTCGCACGGTCACATACATGGAAAAACTTGTGTTGGGTATAGCAAGAAGGGATAGATCCCCCCTCGGGTGCAAGGCACGACTATTGGTTTATACACTTCCAACGGTGGAAGTCCAAAAAAGTGTATCGGCATGTGGAGCCAGTAGTGCAACACCAAAAGTCCACTACCCAAATAAGGACACATGGTTTTGGTTGGCCAAATGATTCATTTGATGGGAAACATCTAGAAATGAATTGGTTTTTATGAACATATGAGTTTTGTTTCAAAGATGATCATTGGATGTATTTTATCAATGACAAGGGCTTACACTTGCATTGCATACTGTGGAGAGTGCCGGTGAGGGTTNCATTTGATGGGAAACATCTAGAAATGAATTGGTTTTTATGAACATATGAGTTTTGTTTCAAAGATGATCATTGGATGTATTTTATCAATGACAAGGGCTTACACTTGCATTGCATACTGTGGAGAGAGCCGGTGAGGGTTCGGGTTGATGTGCGTGAGTGGATCTCATTTCATTCATGGCATGACATGGTAGATTCCAACATGAAACATGCATATTCTTGCTTGGAATGACTGTATAATTGTGAATGTTGTATATGAACATTACATATGTATTTAGGTTGGGGAGTAGCCTCTGTAGGAAATATTCTACTAAGCGTTGACTCACTCTATACGGGAAAACATTTCAGGTGTGGGGTTCGTACCGGGAGAGGACTCGCATTCGGGGCCTCAAAGATGAAGAAAAGCTGACTTATGGCTTTTGTGGCATATTTTGGGTAATCTTTGTTGGAACAATGTTTTAACATGTAAAAATTATGCAAATGCATGTAATAGAACTTGTATGGATCATGTATAATGTAGAAAGTTTTTGTTGTTGCACAATGCCTTCAATAATTGGTTTGAAGTCGTGTTTCTTTAAATAAAAAGGATTTTTTTTTTTTTTGTGTTGTGAACAATGCTATAAGACAGATAATTTGTTGCAATAGTGCCTTAAAGTACGGGCAATTACTAGTAATCTCATAAATTAGTGAAAGCGATCCAAATAAAAGTTTCAAAATGAATTACGATCCAAAAATGTATACCAACTAATTCTACTCAAACCGTATTGTGTATCATAGAAAGCATCATATTGTGTACACGTATCTACAACACATAGCAATCAACCTACAATCCATTCAACATTGGAAATACTACAAAGATCCTTCAAGGGAAAGGAGCTTCCTTTGTGCAAATTCAGAGGACTGATACCGAGAACGTTGTATTTTTGGATCAAAGAGTTTTTGTATCCATCTTGAGATTCACATATATAGTTTTTGGTGGAATTTAGATTCATACCTAGAGATTTTGTTGGAGTCCCCACGGAGGTACAAATATAGGAAGCCATTCTTCTATACTCTTTATATATTTGTGCAGGGAGAGATCTTATTTGTGTACAAGCACTTCTAGCTTTTCCTCTCTACCTCCCTCCTTGGGGGAGAAGAGCTAGCTCTTAGTGTGCACGTTTGCACTAGGCAGTGGGGGCTATTTTGCACCTGTACGTAACCGAGTTGTCCTCTAATCAAAAGATTTTCTCTTCAAAATGAAAGAACTGCATATTTAATTGGCAGTTTCTATATTTTTTTTTCAAATATTTAAATATTAAATTTGAGACTGTCAATATTCCTTAGATGTTAACTACCGTTTGAATTTTAAAATTTCAAACGAAATTAATATTTTATTATCATCTTCTATCGAAGTATGTTTTATTCACCAGTTCATTATCATCTTCTCCCATTGTATTTCTTCTTCACTAGTTCACGAGATTAAAGAATCTCCCATTATCATATTAAATTGAGATTTTTCTCCTTCACCAATTCTATCTTTTCCAAAAACTGCAATCAAATAGGACGTCATTAATCTATAAGTATTCAACGTTTGAATGCTATGTCTTTCAACATCTTCATGAAAAAAAAAAAAAAAAGTCAGCATCTTCATGAAATCCCATTCACAACATATATGTTCAAAAACCTATTTGAGAATGTTAATCTCGTTCCTCATTCTGAAAACATATATGAAATCCCATTCTAATTTTTTTTTATCGTTGGAAATGATTTTTTGTAAGCTTATAACGAAATATTTTCATAACGTTTGAAATTTCTAGTGAATGAAATTTTCAGAATTTTGGAACATGAAATTTTTGGATAAATGAAATTTAAAGCTTGCAAATTTTTGAAAACATAATTTTTTGTCGGAAACATCATATGTTCAATGTTGATGAAATCCCATCACATGTTTAATCTCTTTTTTCATTCTGAAAACATAAATGAAATCCCATTCTAAAATTTATTCAAGATTGGAACTAATTTTTTTTAAGCTTCTACTTCACTATTTTCATGAAGAGTTTTTTTTTTTTTCTGGCCATCGATGAATTCTGGAACATGAAATTTTTTAAAACATCATATGTTCAACGTTCAAACATCAGATTATTTGGAAATGGTGTTGTTCGTTTTGAAGTACCTATGTTTTTTTTTTTTTCTGAATGACCTTGTTGATAATTTCTCGAACCAAATATATACGGGGTAATTGTTTTTTTACATTAAATTACATTAATTTAGTGGATTATATGATTTTCTGTTTGGTGTCACTCATTTGTTGTGGAAACTTGTTGCTCATTTTATGTTAATTTCATATTTAAGTATGTAAGGAATGATCATGCTATTAAGCAAATATCATCTTGAGACATTGATTATGAGATGTTCGGGTCTATCAAGCTTTGATTTCATTTTGCATGGAGCTTGTGAGAAATGGGACAAGTTGAGAAATTTGGTTGTGGGCATATCATACTTAATTCCATGTCATCCAAATTGTTCTCGACGAAACAATGATGACATGAAGAATTTGTTTCAGCTAGTACATTTTATTAATGTCAATCATATTGATATGAGGGTGTATGTGTGCAATAATGCTTTAGGCATTGTGGTTGATAGTGAGTTGTTTGAAGATGTTCATATTGTTGAAAACGGGGTGGGATCTGAGGTCGATTTGCATCTTTGTTTTTGTTCACATACTGAGAAAGTTCTTTTAATATTTTGGGTGGGATAAATGAAATCAAGTGTGAAGGTCAAAATTTTGAAGGGGGTGTTACCCATTTTTGGATTGTTTATGCAAATACGCAAATGAAGTTGGGTTTAACCTCAATTATGTGAAGAATTGTAAGTCGAGGGTTGTTGCGGAATGTGAGTTAAAGTACCCTGTAGGATGTGGGTGGCTTGTCATTGCTACTCTTCAAAAGGAGAATGGTTTCTTTTACATAAGGAAACTACAAAACCAATACACTTGTGGAGTAACTCTACGTACAACCCAAAACAAGAGGATGTCTTCCAATTTGATAGCAGATCTAATTGTTGACAATGTCTGTGAAAACACAAACACTCGTCCAACTGATGTGGTTAGTTATTTTTGTTCATCATATGGTCTTACAATATCATATAGCCAAGCATGGTTAGGTGTGGAAAAAGCAAAATGAATGCTTTTTGGGGATTATTATTTGTCTTATGACCAACTACATTGGTACGTCGTTGCGGCGAATAATACAAATTCTGGTAGCCATATAGTGTTTGATTGTGATAAGGTATCTAACTGTTTCTATAGATTATTTGTATCATTCAAGGCGTTCATTGGTGTGTTCAACTACTAACGACCTATTTTGTTTATTGATAGAACATTCCTTAAAGAAAAGAACAAAGAAATATTCTTTCGGCCATTTGGAAAAGATGGAAATCAAGGTATAACTTTCATTTTAATATAGTTTTTTTTTTTAATTTTCAAACTGTCACTGTATGTTGTAATTCTTTTTTGTAATTGAATATGTATAATGTCTCTTTTTTTTTTGTTGAATGTGTATGTTGTCACTCTATTTGGCAGTTTTATTTCCTTTAGCATATGTGGTGGTCGATTTAAAGAATGAGACTAATTGGCATTGGTTCTTATAACAATTGTCAGAGGTTTTGGATCCCAAGCGAGAACTTACATTTGTGTCTGACCGCAATGCTGGGTTGTTGGAAGTTATGCCCAATGTTTTTCTGAGGTGCCACTATGCTTTTTTGCTTACAACATTTGAAGGCAAACTAGAGGGACAAGTTCAGCGGGTGTTGATTTTCACATGTCCTAAGAAATTATCTGTTCTTTTTGTTTTCTTTTTGTTNGTTCAGCGGGTGTTGATTTTCACATGTCCTAAGAAATTATCTGTTCTTTTTGTTTTATGAGTGTGCATATGCTCCAACAATTTCAATATTTAACGAGAAGATTGAAGCTTTAAGATGTGAAGGTGGACCCAACATGAGCAGGTTCTTGGATAATCTTCCATATAAAAACTGGGCAAATGCTCATTTTAAAGGTAAACATTACGATGAGATGAGCTCTAATGTAAAGGAGTCGTTTAATACTTGGATAATTAAGTCCCGAAGTTTACCGACCACAAGCATGGTGGACACTATAAGGGGACATATCATGAATCAGATAGGGTGTAGGTTGGCAACATTTTATACATGGAAAGAAAATTTGTTCCTGATATGGAATCTAAATTACAGGTTGCTTTTGTTGAAGGCGGGTCTTGGTCTGTAAGGGTTTCAAGTAGGAAAGTTTTATGAAGTCAACTCACATCCTTCGATTTCTATTTACATTCAAAATACGTGCACATGTTTTTAGTGGCAAATTAATGGCTTTCTCTATTCTCATGCAGTAGCTATGATACGTNTAGGAAAGTTTTATGAAGTCAACTCACATCCTTCGATTTCTATTTACATTCAAAATGCGTGCACATGTTTTTAGTGGCAAATTAATGGCTTTCTCTATTCTCATGCAGTAGCTATGATACATAAAAGTGGGAGGAATATCAACGAGTTTGTGGATTATTTTTATCATGTGGGCACATACAAGAATTCACATTCTCCCGACTCTTAGTTGTCCAGATTCATCGGTGGATGAAGCTGAGATATTGTCGCCATTATCTACGAAGCTGCCTAGTATACCAAAGAAGTGTATAATAAACTCAAGGTGAACTTGTTAGGCAAATTCGATGTGGTCGTTGTGGGTGGTTAGGAAATCACAACAAAAAAACATGTAATGGCCTTTGTGATTGGATTATTTTTTAAAATTAATAATTTTTCAGTGCTCATTTAGTTTAATTAATGTGAGTTTTTTTTTTAAATAGTGTCCCAAAATAGTGGCAATAAATGGTAACCCCATATAGTGTCGCACCAAAAACATAAGTTGAAACAATTGAACATTAATAAAATTGTAGGTCAAACCCAAAAATTAAAACCTTAAATTACATTTCAAAAATTGTCAAGTCAAAGTATGGATATATGCAATAAATTCTCAACAATCAATTGTACCCAGTTAGTCTTTGTTTCCATATTTTGTCTTCAATTTCTTCCGTTCATTGAAATCTTCTTCAGTCCAAGATTTAGGATGATTTAGGAATAGTCCAATAATTTATGATCGGAAATGTTTCACCTGTGTTGTTGTCAATTTTTCTTCTATTTCTTCGCCAAGTGTTATTTTCCTCATTATGTAGCAAACATATAGGCCAAAGTCGACACTCCATTATTAGATAGTATGCAAATTTTTATCCGATCAAAAAGTCATTGGCTAATAGAATCGCTTGCGAACACCTTAACGGCCTGCTCCTACCTTGTAGCGTTTGTGATCGACCTCCTCAATTGTGTATTGATCGAAAGGCAGGTGGCACAACCCCCAACCATGGGAATGGTTACGTCCAATATGTTCCCCCTTATTTCTGACTTTTGGCATTTGCGTATTAGATATCTTCTGTTCAACATAATCTTTCCCATTTAAAAGTAAGTAGTAATTAATTGAAATGTANTGACTTTTGGCATTTGCGTATTAGATATCTTCTGTTCAACATAATCTTTCCCATTTCAAAGTAAGTAGTAATTAATTGAAATGTAGTAAAATGATTGCAATCAGTAAAATGAGGAAAGAAAAGGATACATTCTCAGTCTTGAATGTCTCCTTTTCTTTCCTCATTTGTTCAATCAAACCCTCAAGACCTAATATTTCTGTGTGCCACAATCAATCAATTTCAACATGAACTATGTGACTCGAGTTGCCATGAAAGAATAAAATGACGAGTTGTCTTGTTGCACTCCAAATTCTGTGAGAACAAAGAGTATCATATATTGCAATCAAAGAGTGACACTAAATAGACATAATCAATTATTTTCATACAAAGAGTGACACCAAATAGATACACCGAATAGTTGCAACATATAGTGACACCATGTAAAAGAGATGCTTAAAAATTTGGGGTCATTGAAATAGTGACATTAAAATGTGCCTTTGAATTGTGTCATCAACAAAACACAATCCCTAAAAAGCATGACCCAGAATGGTAGCCCATATACAGTGACCCCAAATAACTAAAATGAAATAATTGAACATTAATAAAATTGTAGTTCAAACCCACAAAAGTACAAGTTTGATAAGCCTTTCGGCAATCTTTTTATGGATTGTAAAAGTGCGATACCAAGAGTTAACAACACATAATTCTTAAAAAAATAAGCTTCTTAATAAAGTTGTTGTACTAGTTACATGCTCACACTTTGTATTGACAATATTTGTATGATTGTTCTAAGAACTTTATTATCATTTGAGAGCTCCTCATTTTTTTCTTGGTACGAGTCTCATGGCTTCATCTGTTTCTCTCATTATTTTCTCTTTTTTATTTTCATTACAAACAAATTGTTCAAAAGATTGTTTATGTGTTGAGTCACTAAGAATCACATCAACTAGAGCATCTAAAGGCCCTCATTTGTTGATTATCTTTTCTAGTATTTTCCCCTCCATCATAATCAACATGTTCTTCTTTATGAACCTCATTGCCCTTATGATCAAATAGGTACTTTGATGTTTTTCCTTCAACAATTTCATTCCTCTCAACCACATTCATTTGTTTTTTTTTCCTTCGTATTCCTTTGTGATGTGATAAACAACGTTTTTTTTTGTCCTCTTCAATCTTTTTCTTTATCACCTATAAACAAACAACGATAACAAACCAAGGCAACTAATTTTTTAAACATTTTGTATGCTTAGATTTTAACTATAAAAAACTACTGAAACTTACATCTTTGGTCTTGATTTTTTCTAACTTTTTTTGTTTGATTGCCATGCTTAGGTATGATAAGTTCCATTTGAGGAACCTTGGAAATGCATTTGAGCAGTCTAGTGTGATAATTGATGTGTGTTCGCAAATCCAAAACTGCAATATTTAAATTCAACATTAAAACAAATGTGTGATGTTTATAATAGAACAAGGAAATAAAATTTAACATATAACTTTTATTTAAACCACTAACCGGTATTAGAAGGAGCCATTTAGTGACTGTGTCTAGTGTCTCTCTTTTTCTTTGTAAGAGGTGAAATCAGTGTATTGAGTATTGATTTAGACCAATTATATTTTCTAATCCCATCCAGATCTTCTTTGTATGGTACATACCCCCAACTTAGTGTGTGCCCTGTCGTGGGAAAAAAAATAGTGAGTAACAAGTAAAGACACATCAATCTGGTAACATCCTTGAAATCATTTTATGTGCCCCCCTCTTGCTGCTTGGATAAGCCTACTTTTTATCATTGGTGTTGTCAACCTTTGATCGTTTTTAAATCTTCGTTCAACAAATGGTGTCAACACCCTCGAATGAGTTGCTGAGTCAATTTCCTCGAAACCATCTTGAATCCCAAATATTAGATTCTCATCATTTCTCCGCATTTTTACTTCTTCGGTCACTATACAAAATCTAAAAGTGTTGCCATTGAAGCATAAAATTATTTCAAGGATAATGTTTGTCACTCTTTCTGCATCATGTTTTGTCAACATGTTTGTCGATAATGCCCTCAAACAACAACTAGAATAAGGTCTTCTTCAATGTTCTCTTGTGTTCTTCGTTGAAGATAATTTCATACATTGCCCTTATAATGACAATCATATTAGATCTGTATTGTGGATCATATTTATCCACTTTCTTGCTGACTTTATTCTGACTAAAGTTCTTTATGCTTTTTTTGTTGAGGTTATTCAGATTCTTGTTCTGTGACTTCTTCCCTATGCTTGAACTCATATTTATTTATTGACGATGATTGTGTATTTTCCATGTCCTATGTAAAATTATACATGTTATAAAATAATGAAATAGTGAATAAACACCAATCAGGAAAAAATAATAATATTCCACGTCTATATATACAATCCATTTTTCTTATGTAGTTTGTTATGGCCAAGGTAATAGCTTAATTAGTCCCTGTATAGTGTCACTATATTACAATCAGTAAAATGATTTTATATTTCTAATGGCCAATGTCCTAATGTAGGCAGTCAATCCATGTTTTGTAAGTTTCTATGATAATAGACAACCACTTTATGGTGCCACTCTATAACCACGAGTAATTTTTACCTCATAGTGAAGTTAGTCATAATCACAATATATTCATATTGAAAATCATTAGGTACATTTTAACAAAAATTTCAAATAATGAATGAATAAATTTCCTCCAATACTTGAAATTTCAAATTCTCAATATATAGAAACCATACTGTATCACTATGCAACTTTATATTTTTTTAAACTTATTTTGCAGAGAGTGTGCAATCATTGAATCTAGGCATACCTCTTTTGTGACACCCCAAACTGCGGGGGTCCTTTCTCAACCTGTTGATCACCCATCAACCCTTGGAATACCTATAAATCAATACTACGCAATTACGCCCCATTTTTCGGGATCCATAATTAAACGAAATTCGGACAAAATCTCCTTTGTATGGGGATCTCCACCTAACACACAGACCATTCCTAGGTCCAACACACCAATGTTTGAGTATTAAACATTAACCATTCATCCACAACAATCATTATACAATATCCATTAATTAAAAGAATAAATGTCCATACATAAAGTCCCATTACAAGCCTTTAATAAAATACAAGTTTTGTACTTAGATTTATACAAGACCAAAATATAGATGTACACAAGGGATGACAAAATCCATAACGAGAGGCACATACCGGCTATGTCCACAAAGTAGGCCCATAGGAGGGCTGTCAACGAAGGCTTGTTCAATACCTAAAAAATGTTTCCACAACGGGATGAACTGAAGCCCAGTAGGCTATAGAGAATACCTCCTAATTCCAATGCATATGATAAGAATGTGCATCAAACATAATAAGCACATATCTCAAGTAATATATGAATGCTACAATGCATGCCAAACATGAATAATGCATCATAAATGCATGTCTGATACTAAACTCCCTCCCGAGTTTCCATGCACGACACATGCTACAATGCCATGAAATAAACTAGGCATTCCAATCCCCTATCGTTGATGCTAAGCATCCAATGACCAATTATCAATATTTTTGTCTTTCTTGGGTAGGTAATTTATGGACATCACACCAATGAGCTATCAAACCGACGTTGCATTTGAGGGCCTCACCTCCGGTTCTGAGTACGCCGACACACTTTTTTAGAATCTCACCACTGAGCAAGTGTGTGAACCAAGTAACCGGGCCTTTTATCCAAGGGAGAATCTATCCCTTCTTATAATACCCAACACATTTTCCATGCAATATTCCATGCGACTCAATTAGACGTTTGTCTATTTCAATCCCGCAAATCAAGTCACCATGTAGTGATTGATCAAACTCATGTGCACACACTCACACTCATGCCAATACCCATGAATGTTGTGCAACCCGTGTGCATATGCAATGTAATGTACAATTGCAATTCTATTCTATCACAATGCTAACTATATCATGTAAGCATGTGACAACATCTCATAAGCATCAACATGTTAATTATATCATGAGGCATATAATAATATCCCATAACCATCATAAAGCATGTTATAGCATTAACAATACAATTAGGAATTTTATCAAACACCTTTTAGGTATAAAGTGTAAACACATTGCATGCCAAAACATATCACACATAACTACATGTTCAACACCCAAATCAAGTAGGAATAGGCCTAACATGCTCATCAATTAACCCAAACATCCCACTAGTCACACTAGTTACATGGTAGCTATGTAAATAATCTATATAACTCTACTCATACCATATGCATACATAAAATTGAGAGTAATCCTAAATAGGAGAAACCCTCACCTTTGAATTGTAAGCAACGAAGTGAGGCCCTCAAAATACCCAAGAAAACTCTTCAAACCCCTAGCTCCAACACCCCAGAATTTTAGAATTTGTGGAAAATGGTTGAAATTGGTGTTGGCTCGTAGCCCTCGTCAAGGAGAACAACTTTTGTTCTTGGTTGATTGAATTTCAATAGTTGGATCTTAAGTTATGATGGAAGGAAGGTGGAGAAGATTAAGAACTTTGGTTTCTCTCTCTCTCTCTCTCCAACAAAAATTGCTAGCAATAAGGGAAAATCTAATTTTTCCCTTTAAATATTCTTCCCATACTTGGCTCACAATGCACTACGTGTCACCTTTTGATTGGTTGAAAATCCAAGAGCGGCAATCATAATGCACCATGTATCATGCTTGAATAATGCTCTTTAAAATATCTAGATTATTTATATTGTGGGCCCTATGAATAAAACCAAGTTACTGTAATTTAATCGCAGGTCACCTAATCAAACGTTTTACCTTGTTTTAGGTAAAAATTTTGACTGTCTCAAAATTTAATGAAATATGACTAGCTAACTTAATTCCATGAGACGAATCCAACAATAGGGTCCATTTTTTTCATAGAGTTATTTAAAGATTTAGATTTTTAACATGTACTTAAATGGCTTAATTACCGTATTCTCCTTTAATTAAGATTTTATTTTCTTGGGTTTTACATTATTCCCTCCTTAAAGGAATCTTGCCCATGAATTAGACATGCAACACATAAGATGAATGCATGTGTAATCATGTTGTATGTCATTAACATTAAATTTTACCTCCATCTTTGAATAGAAATGGATAGGTAGCTCGTATAGTGCACTTGTGTTCCAATGTAGCCTCTTCAACACCCCGGTGTTGCCACATCACCCTAACCAACCTCATAGTCTTGTCATACAAAACTTGGTCTATGTTATCCAAAATACGAAATAGTCCCTCATCGAAGGTCCCATCGGGGTTAAACACCAGTTCACCCCAATCCACCACATGTGTAGGATCTGAAATGTACTTTAGGAGCATAGAAACATGGAACACGCTGTGAACACTAGACAGATTTAGCGGTAACGCCAACCGATAAGCAACTTTCTCAATCCTCTCAAGTACCTCGAAAGGCCCAATATATCTCGACGATAACTTACCTCTCTTTCCAAATTGGACCATTCCACTCTTAGGCATGACCTTCACGAAGACATGATCTCCAACCTCATACTCAAGAGGTCTCTGCCACTGATCAGCATAGTTCTTCTATCGGCTTAAAGCTATGAGAAAACGGTTTTGTATAGTGGCCACCTTCTCATAGGTGTCCTTAATCAAGTCCAGACCCATGGAAAGTCCCTTTCCCACCTTTGTCCAACAAATTAAAGAATGATATGGTCTCCCTTACAAGGCCTCGTAGGGCACAATCTATATGCTTGTCTGATAACTGTTGTTACAGATAAATTCCAGCAAGGACAAGTGATTTTCCCAATTGCCCTTAAAATCAAGGACGCGTACCTGAAGCATGTCCTCTAAAATTTGTATCGTCTTCTCTAACTGGCCCTCCGTCTGTGGATAAAAAGTTGTACTCAACATCAACTGCGTGCCTATGGATCACTGAAAGCTCTCCCAAAATTGAGCTATGAACCGAGGATCCTGATCTGATATAATGAAAATGGGTATCCCATGTAACAGGACAATCTACCAAATGTATAGTCTACAAAACTCAACATCAAAGTTGTACTCTACCAAATGTATAGTCTACCAGTCCTCTCTGACTGGCCCTCTGTCTGTGGATAAAAAGTTGTACTCAACATCAACTATGTGCCCATGGATCACTGAAAGCTCTCTCAAAATTGAGCTATGAACCAGGGATCCTAATCTGATATAATGAAAATGGGTATCCTATGTAACAAGATAATCTACCAAATGTATAGTCTACAAAACTCTTCCACTGTGAAGGTCATCTGAATAACCAAGAAATGGGCTTACTTAGTAAGCCCGTCTATGATAACCCAAAATGCGTCATTTCCCCATGTAGACCATGGCAAATAAGTAAATAAATCCATCGTGATATGCTTCAATTTCCACTCGGCTACCTCTAAAGGCTAGAGCAACCCTGTAGCTCTCTAGTGCTCACCCTTGACTTGTTGACAAGTCAAACACCTAGTTATAAAATTTCTAACATGCTTCTTCATCTCACTCTAGTAGTACTAGAGGTGAAGATCATCATATATCTTTGTGCCGCTAGGATGCACTGTAAAATGAGAACAATGAAACTCCTGAAGTATCTCTTCCCTCAAGTCTCTTGTCCCTGATGTACACAACCTTGGAATCCTATTTTGAGCTTTAATCACTTGGCTGAGTAAAGACGGAGTGGCAATCAAACTGCCCATAATACCTTGAGCCTGATCCTCATAGTGCAATTCAAATTGTCCAACGGTCTCAAGCATCTGTCACTCTCGGGAAGTTATGCTAGCTAGAACCCCTCTGTGACTTCCAACTGAGAGCATCAACCACCACATTTGCCTTACCGAGATGCTAGTGCAAACTGAAGTCGTAATCTTCTAAATACTCCATCCATTGGCGCTATCTCATGTTAAGATCTCGCTGAGTGAAAATGTACCATAGATTTTTGTGGTCTGAATGCACTTCAAATTACTCTCTATATAGATAGTGGAGTCATGCCTTCAATGCAAAGACAATAGACACCAACTCAATGGCGTGCGTCAGATAGTTCTTCTCATGGTTCTTAAGCTTACAGGAACCATAAACAACTACCCTACCAGATTGCATCAAGACGCATCCAAGTCCCTCCTTTGAGGCATCACAATAAACTTTGTACCTCTATCTCCTCTCTGGAACAATCAAGATAGGTACTGAAGTCAACCTCCTCTTCAACTCCTAGAATACCCTCTCACAAGAGTCATCCCATTGAAATCTAACATCTTTTCTATTTAATCGTGTCATAGGTGCTGGTAGGCGAGAGAAATCCTCAATGAATCTTTGGTAATACCCTTCCAACCCCAAGAAACTACGAATCTCAAAGACTTACTTCAGCCTCTCCTAATCCATTATTGCCTCAACCTCTTCTGGGTCAACTGATACACCCATATCAGACAAACGTGGCCCAAAAATTTGATGTCCTTTAGCCAAAACTCACACTTGTTGAATTTGGCATACAATTGATGATCTCTTAAGGATTTTAAAACAATCCTCAAGTGATGGTCGTGCTCTTCCTCTATCTTGAAGTATACGAGAATGTTGTCTACAAACACCACGACAAATTGATCAAGATAGGGTTTGAATACCTTGTGCATGAGATCCATGAATAGAGCTGAAGCATTCGTCAACTCAAATAACCATGAACTCAAAGTGGCNAATGTTGTCTACAAACACCACGACAAATTGATCAAGATAGGGTTTGAATACCTTGTACATGAGATCCATGAATAGAGCTGAAGCATTCGTCAACTCAAATAACCATGAACTCAAAGTGACCATATCGAGTCTTAAATGCGGTGTTAGAAATGTCAACTTCCCGTACCTTTAACTGATGATACCTCGTGTGCAAGTCTATCTTAGAGTAGATTGAGCACCTCTGAATTGGTCAAAGAGGTCATCTATCCATGGCAACGAGTACTTGTTCTTGATGGTAACCCGATTTAACTGTCAAAAGTCTATACAAAATCTAAGCCACCTATTCTTTTTCTTGGCAAATAGTACCAGAGCGCCCCAAGGTGAGGTACTTGGTCTAATAAAACCCTTGTCTAATAATTCTTGAAATTGGACTTTGAGTTCTTACAACTTTGCTAGTGTCATTCTATGCAATGTGATAGAGATAGGGGATACATCGGGTTGTAACTCAATGGAGAAGTTAACATCTTGATGTGGAGGCAATCCCAATAACTCATCTGGGAAGACTTCTGTATACTCGCAAACTACCTGAAGTAGACCCAACTCATGTCTTGCCCTATCCTTAAGTGTAAGGTTCACAAGCCAACCCATTAACTACCCATACCAACGGGAGTCATATACAACTTGGGGTAAAGCATTGTATTTTTCTACCTAAAACTTGAAATAAATCCCCTTCAAAATGTAGGTGGTGGCTTGCTTCCAATCACAATCAATAACTACCCAATTTGCCTTTAACCAATCCATCCCAAGTTTAACGTCAAACTCTGACATGTCCATGATGCTAAGGTGCACCGTGAGTTGAATCTTCAAGATCTCTAACTCTTAACCTCGATATATCTTATCAATGCAAACCGTAGCTCCTAGAGGAGAATTCACATACAACATCTTCTCTAAGGTTTCAGCCTCTAAGCCCAAATCTTTCCATAAGATGTAGAGATGAATAAATAAGATGCACCTGAATCAAATAACACTCATGCCCACAAACAAGAGAATAGAAATGTACCCTAAATCATCGACTAATCCAGTGGCGTAGTCTACACCATTAGAAAGGGCAATTCCTTTTCAGGTGGCCCAGCTAATGACACAAGTAACATCTATTTTGGCCTCCTTAGTATTTCCCCTTGAAGTTCTGCCCTCCTTGGGAAAACTAATTCTAGCCTAAACCTTGATGACCCCGGCCTTGCCCTTTAGACCTTTATGGTGTAGAGGTCTTCTACTTCTTACCCAAACTTGTGTTGGAGGATTGATCCATTATTTTCTTATCCTTAGCACCAAATGCACTTAGCATTGTCCACCTCCCTCTCGATATCTATGGTCCTCTCGACCATTGTATCTAGGCCTTGTAGGCAATGGTCTACAATCTTGCATCGGATGGACAACTTTAAGCCATCCTTGAATCTCTTTACTTTGGCCAAGTTTGTAGTCATGTAATCATCGACACAACGGGCTAGTTGTATGAACTTCGCCAAGTATTACATCACCGTCATAGTCCCTTGTTTCAAGTCTAGGAATTCCCGGGCTTTTACTAGCTAAAGAGTTATGGCAAAATACTTGTTCATGAAGACCTCTTGGAACTCTTCCCATGTTATAGCGTCAAAGTCCCTTGATGACTTTGTCTACACCCACCATTGATGGGCTTCAAAACTTTCAATAAAACCTTAAACAATAGACTTTCATGTTCGAACAGACCTTTCGCATTCAAACAGACATACATTTGAACGAGGATTTGTGTTCGAACATACAAAATTCCCAGTATCTCAATCTCTGAGATTTTCTAAGACTTTGGCCAAAGTATTGGGAGCAAGTCATGTTCAAACATGGGTTATGTTTGAACATAGGTAGCGTTCGAATGGGCTGATGTTCCAGTATCTCAGTCTCTGAGATTTTCTGATATTTCTACCAAAGTACTGGGAGGAAGTGATGTTCGAACATGGATGGCATTCTAACATAGCCCCCCCCCTTCTTTCCCCTTATTTTTGTTTCTTCTTTCTTCCTTTTTTTCCAATCTTAAGGCTATAAGTCCATTTAGGGTTTTCCACATTCTTTATGTTCAAGCATACATATACTCATACTGTTAACACATAACAAAGAACATGCAATGTACATGAATACAATGCTCTAACCAGATTTTCCCATAATAGAAAATAATAGACTCACTTCCCATGAAACCCATGTAAGATCTAAAGCCTAGACTCTGATACCAAGTTGTGATGCCTCAAACTTTGGGTATTCTTTGAGTTGATAGGTTATCAACGGGTTTGGGGCATCACATCTTTTGTGTCACCTATGTACACAATACATTTTTTATGTAGTTTGTTATGGCCAAGGCAATAGTTTAAACAGTGACTCTATGGTGTTACTCTATTAAAATTCATAATTTTTTTTATTAAATTTCTAATGGACAAAGTTCAAATGTATGAAGTCAATCCACGGTTTATCTACATGGATACAATCCATGTTTTGTGTATTTTGTGATGCCCAAGCCATGATAATTGGTTGCCATTTTATGGTGTCACTCTATGGTCACGTGTAATTTATTTTAACATCTTTCACTAAACACAAGAAATGACCAAATTCTCAATAGAGATACACCATACTGTAACACCATGTGTCCAATCAGGAACTTCTTAAAATTTACTTCTTAATGTTAAATACATTTGTTTTTCATGAATTATAAAATTTTCTTAACTTTTCACTCAATTAGGGCATAATATTTTCTATTTTTTTTTTATTTTTAAAGGAACAAAAATATTAAAATAGTTGAATTCCTTATTGTTGGAGATGAGCCAATGAAGCCAAAGTAAAGATTCCCAATAATTTCTGCAAAATAAAGCTTCCCAATGCAACCCAAAGGTTATGGCGACCGAAAACCCAAATCAATGTCAAAGAGGTTCAAATTCTCAATAAAGGTACACCATACTATAACACCATGCCTACAGTTAGTGAAACTTATTTAAATTTACTTCTTAATATTAAATACATTCATTTTTCATGAATTATAAGAGTTTTTTAACTTCTCACTAAAATTTGATTATAGTATTTTATGTTTTGGGATTTTTCAAGGAAGAAAAAAATTAAAATAGTTTAATTTCTTATCGGTGGAGATGACCCAATGAAGACAAAGTAAAGATTCCCAATAACTCCAAGGAAAAGTGGGATCCGTTCGTTTATGTAACGAGAATAATGTAGTACATTCACTTACTCAAATTGAGTAAGAAATGAATGAAAAATAGGCTCCAGAGTGACTTTCTTGGAATGTGAAAATAAAAGTTGTGTAATGTGAGATTTGACACCAATCCCACATTAGTTAAGGGGAAGAAGTTCTACATGGATACATATAGACCAAATTTGCTCTATGGGATTTGGCTCCAAGGGATAGCACAATTTTATGAGTGGAGCAAGTGCCAATAGGCCTTCCATTCAACCACACGTGCGTTTCGCCCGCTTCACCTTGCCACGATCCGGCCTAGCCGGGCCAGGCATGGGCACGGGCACGGGCACGGGCCCGAGTGTGGGTGTGGTTTATACTAAGCCTATCATTTTGGAAAAAATTCATTTGATGAATTGGGAGTGAATTTTTGAACTAGAATTTAATTTTGGTGCCCGTTGGATTTGAATAGTCACCAATTTGTCTATATAAACCCAGGCTCATTATCATTCTGCATCAATCATTTTTTTTGGGAGATAAGTCAGAAATTAGTACATTACATTTTGGTATTTGCATTTGGAGAGTACACAACATAATTTCTAGTTCGTTGGGCGAGTAGATTGGAGTGCGCATGAAGATCCTTATATCTTGGGAGGTAGACGCTTTGATTTTCATAAGCACCAAGTGTGGGGGGCAAAATCTGTCTTAAGGGCATAGTGTCAAACACTAGCCTTGATCTTCAACCTAGTCAATTTTTATATTGTTTAATCACAGATTTATTGTGTTATGTTTTGTTCATAACTATAACTATTTCATTCTTCACTATTATTTTTTATTCTACTTGCATGATTCAAATCATAAATCTTAATAAGTGATTTTGCTATATTTGGAATACCACAAACAACAATCTTAAGACAAATTTTCTATTTTTGTAATTACTTGTGTTTTTGATACATGTTCTTGGTGGAAAATACCAAGGAATAGTGGGTGGACACTAGGGCCACTAGACACATATGCTCAGATAAGAAGACGTTCTCTTCATATAAAGCAATTAACGATGTAGAACAACTATTCATGAGAAATTCCTCTACTTCCAAAGTTGAAGACAAAAGAAAGGTTATATTGAAGATAACTTTACGAAAAGAACTTACTCTCAATGATGTGTTACATGGTTCAGAAATTTGAAAGAATCTTGTGTCTGGATCATTGTTGAGTAAGAAGGGCTTTAAGTTGGTACTAGAGTCCAACAAAGTTGTACTCACCAAAAGTAGGATTATGTGGGCAAAGGATATATGAGTGATGGGCTCTTTAAGATGAATGTAATGACAATTGTATCTGAATTTTTAAAAAAAAAACACAACTTCTGCTTATATGCTTGAGTCTTCTAACGTACGGCATGGTAGATTAGGACATGTCAATTTTGATACTTTACGTAAATTAATGAATTTAGAATTGTTAATTGAATTCAATATTGATACAAATCATAAATGTGAGGCATGTGTTGATCAAAATTAACTACAACATCATTTTATAATATTGAAAGAAGCATTAAACCTTTAGAATTAATTCATAGTGATATATGTGATCTGAAATATGTTTAAACTAGAGGTGGAAAGAAGTACACAAGATATTGTTGTGTACGTTTGCTAAGGAGTAAAGACAAAGCATTAGAAAATTTTATGCATTATAAGAATGAGATTGAAAATCAACTTGGCAAAAAGATTAAGGGAATAGGAAGTGATTGAGGTGGTGAATATACGCACCTTTTAATAGGTTCTATCATGAACATGGTATCATTCACCAATCTTTTGTGCCTTATACACCTTAGCAAAATGAAATTAGTGAACGTAAAAATAGAACATTGAAAGAGATGATTATCTCAGAACTTGTAAGGGGAGGCTTTGCTTTTAGCGAACTATATTTTAAATAAATTACCCCATAGGAAGTTAGAAAAAAGCCCTTATGACTTATGGAAAGGTCGGAGTCCTTCATATATATGTTTAAAAGTGTGGGGGTGCTTGGCTAACGTGATGGTTTCTATTCCCAAAAGGATCAAAATATGAACAAAGACCATTGATTGTATATTTATTGGTTATTCAATAAACAGTAGTGCATATTGTTTTCTCGTACATAAATATGATATTCGTAATATACATGTCAATACAATCATTGAATCTCAAAATGCATCATTCTTTGAAAATGTATTTCCTTGTAATGATGCATGTGACAGAAGTTCTTTTAAAAGAACTCATGATATTGCGACTAGTAATATAAACCATGAGTCTATAGATGAAGAAAGTGAAAAAGCACTAATGCGAACCCTTAAACGAATTTAAGAACCCACACACAAATTGATTGAAGAATCCCCAAGAAAATTCATAAATCAGATTATAAGAACCAAGAACCCTAGACCCTATGTTTTCAAGAAACAAGAACCCAAGGTTAAAAGTTCAAGACAAAAAAAGACGCCACACTCAATATTGAGCGATAAGTCGATAAATGCCACAAGAAAGATTGATTCTTTATAAATTCTTGAAATAGTTATTGGAAGAACAATGAGGTAGAAAATCTCACAATACTCATAAACTGATATTCTATAATTTTCAAGGTCTTATGTGTGTATATAAAGACGTAAAACACGCCAAAACCAGCCAACAACCTAATTCCTACTTCTTAGCTAAGTTGTCTTAATCCAAATAAGAAAAGGAAACAAATCTGAATCTGCTAAGGAGACAAATCCTAATAGCTAAGTTGTCTATTTAGGCGTGTGATCAGCATGCCATTTTTTCTTTTAGGAAAGTAAGACTTTCCTTGTCTATTTAGGCATGTGATCAGCATATTAAAGGGTTGGTTGTATTTTTTCTCTTTTAGAAAAGTATGAGTTTAGAAAAGTAAGAGTATTTCTTTACCAACAAGTAAGAGATATTTCTTCACCAGCAAGTAAGAGATATTTCTTAATTAGGATAAGCTATTTTAGGAAGTTTCTTTGCAATGCCCAGCCTATAAATATGTGTTCAATCAATGAAAAGAGCAAATCATTATTCAGTAAATTGGAGAGTATTTTCTCTGCGGTTCTTTGAAGAACTTTTCGAACTTTTCAGAATTTTCCATGCCGTTCACCAGCAACTTATTAAACGGATTTTCACCATCGTTTGTGGTGTCTCCCTTATACCGAGGTTCTTGTTTCACAATAAAGAACGGGTTGAGGTCATATATATCAAGGTTCTTGATTGTCGTAAATAACGGGTCAAGGTCTATCATTCAATTCTGATCGTAGAATGATCTTGGGTTCCTTTTTGTTGTCGGATCTTATTATTTTGGCAGGATTCACATCATTTGGTATCAGAGCTTAGGTTCTAATTTAGGTTTGCCTATCTCTTAAAACCTTTCTTTTATTTATTCTGTGTTCTTTTAGTTCCAAATTTGGTTCACTTACCCTTGTCTAGCTAAATTTCCTTTACCCCATTCTGCCCGTATTTAGTTGATTCTAGTTTATTACGAATTCTTATTCTGTTACTACCAAAAGATAGTTGCTAATCAAAAAAAAAAAAAAGAAGGCAGAAAGGAGTCAAACAAAAAAAAATCAAATTGTTTGTGTTCATCTCTCTTGGGTCCAATAAGCCCAAAAATTTGAGTTCATCCCTCTTGGGTCCAATAAGCCCAAAAATTTGTGTTCATCCATCTTGAGTCCAATAAGCCCAAAATCAGATATGTTTTTTTTTGGAAATTTTTCTATTTTGTGCTGCCAAAAATCTAATCAGCCGCATTCCTTGTATTCTTGTTCTTAAAACCTAAAATTCCTTAATGAGTTCTTGGTGAATTGTTGCTGAAAATTTTGAATTGTTTGTTTAGTTTCAAAAGAACTGAAAGAGAATTATCGAGTGGAAAGAGGCAAGAGTGGTGGAACATTAGAGGGTTAAAAGCCACGTATTTTTTTGAGTGAAACATAAGTGTAGAGTGATCCACATTCTTGAGTGTAAACACTTAAGGGAGAGAGTTGTGAGGTCCTTTTTTATTATTTTCATTTCTAACTTTGTTTTGCAGCAATTATGTCTCACAGCAATGCTAAGAACATGACTGAAGATACTACAGAACTGGCTGATCCAAAAACTTTTATGGAGGTTATGATGAGTGAGATGAGGCGTGTGATGAAGTTGGAACTGGTGCAAGTTCACAAATGGATAGATCAAATGGAGAATTCACGTGAGAAGCAGCTACCAAACATCCCTAATGTGTGTAGAAGTGAAAGAGTTCAACCAAGGGAAGTAAGGGTTGAAGATAAAGAGCCTTATGGGGCTCGTTTTGATGAAGAGGATGATTGGAATTTTGTTGTTAATAATTGGAGACAATGATGTTGATTCAAAGAAGCTAGGTATCGGGAAGATAACAACTTAGGTGGTATTAAAATGAAGATTCCATCCTTTCAAGGTAGAGCTGACCCTAAAGCATACCTTGAGTGGGAGAAGAAGATGGAGTTCGTATTTGACTGCCACAACTATTTTGAAGCAAAGAAGGTAAAATTAGCTGTGATTGAGTTTTCTGACTATGCCATATTACTTGGTGGGATCAGCTTGTTATAAACAGGAGGCGGAATAGAGAACGACCAATAGAGACATGGGAGGAGATGAAACAGGTGATGTGAAAGTGGTTCGTTCCAAGTTACTACTACCGAAAGTTGTACAAAAAGCTATAATGTCTTAGGCAAGGAAGCCAGAGCATGGAGGATTATTACAAGGAGATGGAGATTGCTATGATCCGAGCTAATGTAGAGGAAGATCAAGAGGCTACAATGGCTAGGTTTTTAATTGGATTTAATCGGGAAATCCAAGATAAGGTAAAGATGCAGCATTATTTGGAGTTGGAAGATATTGCGCACATGATCATCAAAGTGGAGCAACAACTCAAGAGGGGGGTGAGTCACGTGCAGAACATAACTCTAGTTCTACCACCACTTGAAAATCAAGTTATACCAAGCAACTGGACAAGTCACAAACGCCCAAATCCAAGCCCAAGTCCACGAACACCAGCCATGTTCCTCAAGGTAAAACCTGATGCAAATCATAGCACAACTTCAAGGGATCTAGTTCAAGTTTCAATTGGGCTGGTTACGAGAGCACGAACAAGGAAGTTTAAAGATGTACTCAATGGGCTGATTCAAGAGGCATGGACTCAAGCAAATTCATGGAGGCCCATTGAGCATGATTTACTTAGGCAACAAAGATTCATCAACATGATTCAAGTTCTAGAAGAATCTAGCTAAGGCTGAGTTTGAATTGGCATGTTTAAAAGTACTTTTAATGGGTATGATTGTAAAGCTTACATGTCATTTACTTTCCTTTTTCTATTTTATGCAAGTAAGATTTTTAGTCTTTAGTTATTTCTATTTGGGTTTGGATTGTCAAAATATAAACTCCTATTAGGATTTGTTTCCTTAATAGATTGAGATTTGTTTCCTTAGCAGATTCGGATTTGTTTCCTTAGTAGATTAGGATTTTGTGTCCTTAGTAGATTAGGATTTGTTTCCTTAGCAGATTAGGAATTTTCCTTGTAATGGCCAGCCTTATAAATAGGCATTTGATCAATGAAAAAGGGCAGATCATTATTCAATAAAATTTGAGAGTGTTTTCTCTGCGGTTCTTTGAAGAACTAAACAAACTTATCGGAATTTTTTGTGGTGTTCACTAGCGACTTATCAAATGGGTTTCCACCACCATTTGTGGCGTCTTCCTTATATCAAGGTTCTTGTTTAGCATCATACAACGGGTTAAGGTAATATATACCAAGGTTCTTGTTTGTCGTAAACAACAGGTTAAGGTCTATCATTCAATTCTAATTGTAGAATGATCTTGGGTTCCTTTTGTTGTTGGATCTTGTTATGTTTGGTGGGTTTCACATCACTTGGAATCAGAGCAAAGTTCTAGTTCAGGTTTTCCTATCTTTTAAACAAAAAACCTTCCTTTTCTTTATTCTATGTTCTTTACTCCCAAACTAGGTTCACAAGTTCTAGTTTAGCCGAATTTTCTTTACCCCCCATTCCGCTCATATTTTATTGGTTCTAGTTTATTACAAAATCTTATTATATTACTATCAAAAGATAGTTGTTGATCATCAAAAAACAAAGGAGTCAAAAAAAGAAAAAGAAAAAGAGAAGCACAAAATTATTTGGTTCTAGTTATTACGGAATTGGAAATTGTTTGGTTCTAGTTATTATGAAAATGTTTGTTTTCATCCATTTTGGGTCCAATAAGCCCAAACAAATCACCTCAACACCCACAATCAGATATTTTGTTGTGGAAATCTTGTAATTTTGTGCTTCCAAAAATCTGATTAGTCGTGTTCCTTGAATCCTTGCTCTTAAAAACCCAAACTTCCTTGATGAGTTCTTGGTGGATTATTGCTGAAAATTTTGAGAATTGTTTGCTTAGTTTCAAAAGAACTGAAAGAGAATTATCAAGTGAAAAGAAAATGTGAGAGTGGTGAGAACATTAGAGGGTTAAAAGCCACATATTTTTGAGTGAAACACGAGTGTAGAGTGATTCACATTCTTGAGTGTAAACACGTAAGGGAGAGAATTGTTTATTTTTTTCTTTTTCTAACTTTGTTTTGCGGCGATCATGTCTCACAACAGTGCTAAGAATATGGTCAAAGAGGCTACAAAACTGGCTGAACCAAAATTATTTATGGAGGCCATGATGAGTGAGATGAGGCATGTGACAAAGTTGGAACTAGAGCAGGTTCATGAAGGGATAGATCAGATGGAGAACACACATGAGAAATAGCCACAAAACGTCTCTAACGTGCATAGAAGGGAAAGAATTAAACCAAGGGAAGTGAGGGTTGAAGATGAAGAGCCTTATGGGGCTCATTTTGATGAAGAAGATGATCGAAATTCTTTTGTTAGTAATAGGAGACATGGAGGGCAGTTTAGAGAAGCTAGGAATCGGGAAGATAACAACTTGGGTGGTATTAAGATAAAAATTCCATCATTTCAAGGTAGATCCAATCTTGAAGCATATCTTGAGTGGGAGAAAAAGATAGAGTTCATATTTGACTGCCACAACTATTCTGAAGCAAAGAAGGTAAAATTAGAGGTAACTGAGTTTTATGACTAAGCTATTACTTGGTGGGATCAGCTTGTTATAAACAGGAGGCAGAATAGAGAACAACCGATAGAGACATGGGTGGAGATGAAAACGGTAATGAGAAAATGGTTCGCTCCAAGTTACTACTACAGAGAGTTGTACAAAAATCTATAAGGACTTAGAAAGGGAAACCAGAGCGTGGAGGATTACTACAAAGAGATGGATATTGCTATAATCTAAGCTAATGTAGAGGACGATTAAGGGGCTACAATGGCTAGGTTTTTACTTGGATTAAACTGGGAAATCCAAGATAAGGTAGAGATGCAGCATTATGTGGAGTTGGAAGATATGGTGCACATGGCCATCAAAGTGGAGTAACAACTCAAAAGGGGGTGGGCCACGTGCAGCCCATAACTCTAGTTCTACCTCTTGAAAACTGAGTTATACCAAGCAAAATGGACAAGTCACAAATGCCCAAATCTGAGCTCAAGTCTGCGAAAGAGGTTGATGAAGTGTAGCGGGAGAACATCTTTCACACTAGGTACTACATCAAAGACAAGGTATGTCGTGTGATTATTAATGGTTGTAGTTGTACTAATGTTGCAAGCACTACAATGGTGGAGAAACTGGGACTACCTGTATTGACGCTCCCTAAACTGTACAAGTTGCAATGGTTAAATGATAGTAGTGAGATAAAGGTAAACAAGCAGTTGTTAGTTGCATTTTGAATCGGTAAGTACGAAGATAAAGTGTTGTGTGATGTAGTAATGATGCAAGCGGGACACTTATTGCTAGGGCGTCCATGGTAGTTTGATAGGCATGTGAAGCATGATGGCTTTATGAACAAATACTGCGTAAGGTGGTGTGAATATATGTTTATCTATGTTAATTTGTAGTTTTATAGCATAATGAATTATGAATCTTTTGAATGAACAGTGGTGTCATGGTGTTTAATAAATGATTGGTATCTTTGTTAAGAATGAACAAATTATTATTTTAATTATAAGGTTGTTTCTAGGTGAGGTATTCTAGATGTGTGATAAGGTAAATTCTTCAGCTTGAGTGAAGAAATGGGAATAAAAGTGATGATGTTATGACTAAATCTGATTATGGAGGGTTATAACATGGTTTGACCATATAATGTTATATATCATGTGTGCAATAGATCATTAAGAATCAACGTGGTGGTTGATTGAGATTATTATATTAATCTTTAGTGTGGAGATTGTGATATGATATAAAATTTAATAGTGTGGCTAAATTGGGAAGTATGAATTTTGGGTTGTGATATCTATTTTTGGGATTGTTCTAATAGCACTAGTATCTGTAATTGTAGGAACCTTTCGATCAGTACCACTATCACCTGCATTCTTCCTTTGCCTCTCATGCTACTAATTAGTTCATATTTTTCTACACCTATTCTAAAACAAGTGTATATATATATTTGCGGAGTTAAGGTAACTGGAACAAAAAAGAATATGAGGGAAGGAAAGGCAATGTTTGTGGAATGCCAGATAACTTGTGTTTGGTATGTATATAGATAGATATACGTATATATGGACATCTAAGAATTGATGAGAAGAAAATTATATTAAGTAACTAATTAAGTGGCAAACATTGTGTTGGTACACATATGTTGGTAAATGTATTGGAATGTGATTTACTAGTATGGAAATGCTTAATGAGTAATTAAGGACAAAAAATGAATGATATATGTGTAGATGAAATGATGTGTATAGGCACTGTTTATAGGGGTTGTGATGTATGTTTGTGTATTCGTGAATTATTAGTTGATTTTATTCCTTTTGACGTGTGAGATTTTGATTTGACATTGGGAATAATATAATCATGAATTAATTTTCACAAGAAAAGAGTTATGAAGTGTGTAAGTACATGGGTAAGTTTGGATTTTGTGAGTAGAAATAGTAATGTTGTATTTTTGTGACTTTTGCGATTGTTTCACTAAGCAACTATGTTGTGTACTAAAGTTTTGTCCTGTAGTTCTAAATTGGTTGTGATATTATATGAGGTTTTGTTACATGGTGAGGTAATGTCTATTTTGTATGAATATTGGTGTAGCCAAAGTGTGATTTCAAAAGGAAAGAGTGTAAAACATATTAAGTGAATATGTAGCCATGACTCAAGGGCGAGATATCAGTAATGAATATGTAGCCAAGGTGATGAGGAGGGATATAGTGGAAAATGATGTAACTATTTTACTTGAGTATTTCTGGATAATCAAAGGAATGGTGTGCTGTATATAATTTGAAAGAACCTAGTGTTAAACGAGAGATGGTGACTGTAAACTCCCACATGTTTATATTAATATAATAATGTAATTGTTTAGTACTTCTTATATGTGTAATGACATAAGAATGAACCATATAGATTGTAACAGTAGGAATAAATACTAGAGGGGCAAATTGATTGTTAAGTTTAAGTTTCGAAGGCTTTTAAGCTTGGGAAGGGTTGTTAGATAAGTTTCAAAATATTTTTTTAGGTCAAATAAGATTTTCATTGAATCCGGAAGATAGAGAAACCTTGGAAGAAGTAATATGGGATGTATTAGAAGTTAGGAAGTATTCCGGAGTTTAAACACATTTTAGAAAGAATTTGGATAGGAAGAAATTTGACACAACTTTAGTATTTTTAGCTATAACTTTTTACTCCTAAATCTTATTGATCTGATTTTTGGACAGTAGAAATTAGACTTCAAGGTATACAAAAGTGTATTTCACAAAACTATTTTGAATCGGCTTCTAAATAGGTCAAAATCGATCTGTAAGTTGAGGGTATACTATCACCTGCGTCCGAAAGGGAATAGACACACGTCTAGACGCGTTTGGCAGAAAGTTGGGTGAAGAAACACACGTCTAGACAGTAAAATAACACACGTCCAAACGCACCTAACCAGGGGCTTCATGTCCCAAACCTGTTTTGGGTGTTCTCTCCAATTTTTCCACTATAAATACCCATGGAACACCCCTTAGGCTTAGTTTCATCAATATTTCATCGATACTAACCACTAGAGAGCCTTGGAGAATAAGAAAGAAGGAGAGAAACACAAGATTGAAGGGAATTTTTGCATTGGATCGGATCAAAATCTCTAGTTTTGCACCCAACACTAAGGAAGCAAGGTAGGGGTTTCTTCTCACTCTTGTTCATTGAGGCTAGGGCTTTTGTTATGGAATCCTTGTTCCTTGATGTTCTGCCAAACCTTACCATGTTTTGAATGAAGTTATGGTTTGATAGCCCTAAAATTCTTGTTCTTGATACCAAAACTCTAATTTTTTAGATATACGGATTTTTCTTCTTAATATTCATTTGTTCTTGATTTCAAAACTCTAGTGTTTTGTTTGAATAATAAAAATATATGTTTGATGATCTCTTGCATATTTTTCTTGAATTGCTCCATTGGAAAAATACCTATGGAATTGGGGGTTTTTGATTTAATTGTGATTTGAGAAATTGGTTGGTATTGTATCTCTTATGTGGATGTTTGGATGAACATGGATGGCCGTTGATCTGGTATCACAGAGTGGGTAGATGTGTTTCTTACTCCGTGTGGATTTGAAGGTTCCCTATTACTCGTAGTGGGGTTGGTGTCTTGCAAGAACTAAACCGCTATTCGCTCACGTGGTATCAAGGCTGAGGGTTAGTATACTATTCCTGGGTTGGATCATCCTTGCCGATGTGTCGGTATACACCCTTCCTAAAGTTGTATATCCATGCAAGGATTGGGTGTGTGTGTGTGGGTCAAGATATTCGCAATGTGTGTTTTCATGCGAAGTCTTACTTCCTACCTGAGATACAAATACATAATGTGGTTAATGGTACATTGTGGGGAATGATAAAAGAAATTGTTGAAAATGGTTGAGATCGGATGAACTTTCACTATTTTCTTTCAAAATTCATATATGATATTTGTAAAATGAGACCGACAAGTTTTATATGTTTTCTAAACCTTGTTCAAGTTTGGCAGGATTTTTCTACAGAGCTTGTTGCTCACCCCTACAAACAATATTTATTTTCAGATTTCGATTTAGAGGAAGAGCTCGGAGTTGATGAGCATGTAGCTTGGGAAGCTCAATTGGATGGAAGTGTGGGTCCCGAGGGAGATGTCTAGAGTTGTTCTCTTTATGTCCTAGACTAGGAGATGCATTTTGAGACAATGTATGGATGATATTTTTTTATTCCGCTGCAAGATAAAATTTAATTTTTAGATGTAATTGCTATAGTTTGGCATATTCTTTTGGATGTAATGACCATGGTTTGACATATTCTTTTAGATGATTCTGTAGATATTATGTATGATGAATGAAATTTTCTTTATTTATGGATTTTATTAGTTACTCTCATTATGTGAATGGTTTTAGATAGTAATGTCGTCCAAGGTGAATTTTGGGGCATTATAGGTTTTGTATCAGAGCCTAGGAATTAGGTCTTATATGGGAGCTGTAGGTTATGGATTACCACTAGAGAGGTAGGACTAGATAGAATGATTTGTTGACTTAAAGCCTATACAAGCCATATGCTTTGGATTAAAGTGATAGTTAGGGTGTCTAGTACATTACGAAAAGTAAATTGTAAATTGATGTGCAGGATGGACGGTGAACGTGGACATGGACGTGGACGTGGGTGTGGAGGTCAAGCAAACCCACCGCCACCACCACCTTTCGATGACATGAATGGCATTTATCAATGCCTAAGAGAGCTAACCACTCTAGTACAACACCATAATGAAAACAATAACCACAACGAGGGGTTTCAACCATTAGCTCCTGTACCGGGCAACGGGGACAAAAATAGAAGGATGATAGTTCTTAGAGATTTCTTGATGCAACGCCCATGTACTTTCCAAGGAAGCTCTCACCCTTTAGAGGCGGATAAGTGGATTTGTAAGGTGAAAAAAATATGTGATAGCATGGGAGTTGCCGAGGAGCTACGGGTCGGCCTAGCCACATATCTACTGGAATGGGAGACAAATCATTGGTGGGATTCAGTGAAAAGAAGGAGGAACACTAATTTTTTTACTTGGGAGGAGTTTGATTAGATCTTCCAAGACAAGTATTTTCCTGAATTAGTCAGGGACAAAATGAGTGCAGCTCTCTTAGCTCCAAGACAGGGTAGTATGACGGTGGTAGATTATGAGAGAAAGTTTGATGAGCTATTCCGCTATGCCACGGAGTTCATCTTTACTGAGGCCAGGAGGGCTAAACGATTTGAGCAAGGCTTGAGGCATACCATCAGGGAGAAGCTTGTGGCTCACAAGATTCAGCACTATGGGGATCTTGTCGACAGAGCTGCACTGGTGGAGAGACACACAGAGGACAACCAGAGATGACAGAATTTTGTGAGGGGAGGTCCGATCAAGACCAGTTCTAGCAGTAGTGGAGTGCAGAGGGTGGCACCAGACCATCGCCCAGACCAAGAAGTTGGACAAAGATTTCAGACAGCCCGAGGAGTTGAAGGCTTGTCATAGAGGGTAGAAGTAGACCCACGAGCCTGCTTTGCATGTGGAGGTTTGGGGCATATTCAGAATCATTGTCTGATCTTTCCACCACAAAGGAATACCCAGATGGCCAAACAGGTGAATATAACTAAGTCACCACTACAGTAGAAACTGTTAGGAGCTATAGCCCCAGGCAATGCCAATCAAGGAAGAATTTTTGCTTTGACCCTACCAAAGGAAGATGTTTCCAATGCAGTTGTGGAAGGTATTATGCTTCTCTATAATTCTTGGATCCGAATTTTATTTGATCCCGGTGCTACTTATTTTTTCATACGCACTACATATGCTATTAAATTGGGATTAGAACTGGAGAATCTAGAACATGCTTTGAGTATTGACATGCCTACGGGAGAACGGTTGGACACTAGAAGGGTGTGTAGAGGTTGTGTGCTTTGAATTGGGGAACAAGAATTTATTGTAGACTTGGTTGTATTAGACATGGGATATGACATAATATTTGGAATGAACTTGTTGTCCACTTTCCATGCGGTAATAGATTATTTTTGTAAAAGGATTTTATTTCAATTACCGGGAGGGATAGTTTTCAGTTTCATTAATGATCAATATTCTTCCCATCCATTTCCCACTACGGGCAATAGATTCTTGAAAGCTAAGGCAAGGAGCAATTTGAGTTTTTTAGCCAGCTTGATGGGAGATGATCGAGATAAATCCCAATCTGATGTGGTATTGATAGTGTCAGATTTTACAGATGTCTTCCCAAATGAACTATCTGGGTTACCCCCACAGTGAGAGATTGAGTTTACAATTGATCTATATTCAGGGAACCGAACCCATATCCATTGCTCCCTTTAGGATGGCACCTTTGGAGTTGAAAGTGTTAAGGAAGTAGTTGGACCAACTATTGACTATTGGGTTTATCTGTTTAAGCACTTCACCTTGGGGAGCCCCCGTCCTCTTTGTGAAGAAGCATGATGAAACACTTCGGTTATGCACGGACTACCGAAGGTTGAATCGAATGACAGTGAAGAATAAATACCCATTGCCATTAATTGATGATTTATTCGATCAGCTGAGGAGTTCTAAGTATTAATCCAATATTGATCTTCGCACAGGGTACCATCAACTACAGATCAAGGGGAAGGATATTCCTAAGACAACTTTTCGTACTCGGTATTGTCATTTCGAATATATGGTAATGTCGTTCGGACTAACTAATGCTCCTACAGCCTTCATGGATTTAATGCATATGGTATTCTGACCATATCTAGATCAATTTTTCATTGTATTTATTAATGACATATTAATCTATTCACGGACACAAGGGGAACATGAACACCATCTTTCGGTAGTGCTTCATATCTTGAGAGAGTATAAGTTATATGCTAAGATGAGTAAATGTGAGTTCTAGATGAAGGAAGTGAAATTCCTTGGTCATGTTGTGTAAGAACAGGGTGTAGCTGTTGACCTTGCAAAGATTGAAGTCGTGATGAAATGGGAACCACTGAGGAATGTTACGGAAGTACGTAGTTTCCTGGGATTAGCAGGCTACTACCTGAGGTTTGTGGAATGGTTCTCAAAACTAGCGATGCCAATGACTCACCTTATGAAGAAGAGGAAAATATTCTTGTGGACTCAAGAGTGTGAACTACTCTTTCACACATTGAGGGAAAGGTTGACAATAGCTCCTATCCTCATTATTCCAAGCAATAGAGAAGGATACGATATTTACACGATGCTTTGTTATGAGACTAGGGACGTGTGCTAATGCAGGGAGGTAAGGTAGTTGTTTATGGCTTGAGACAACTAAAGATTTATAAGCAAAACTATCCCACTCACGACTTGGAGCTTGCCATTGTGGTTTTTGCTCTTAAGTTGTGTAGGTGTTATCTGTATGAAGAAAGGTTTTCAGTGTTTTCTGATCATAAGAGCCTCAAGTTTGTATTCACACAGGAAGACTTGAATCTTCGCCAAAGAAGGTAGATTGAATATCTAGAAGATTATGATTTTGCACTTAACTACCATCCAGGGAAGGCTAATGTAGTAGCAGATACACTTAGCATGAAGTCTTGGGGAGATCAATGTGCTTGCAGTTAATAAATGGAAGATGATTGAGGCTTTGGAGGAATTTGATCTACGGGTGGATAGACAGAAGGCTCGACCAAGCTTATTTAATCTTGTAGCTCAACCAATTCTCCAAAAAATGATTGTAGAGTTACAACGATTAGATATCGAGTTGGGAACTATCCGGGATAGATTGGAGAGGAATGAGATTGTTGAGAACTGGTCTATATATGATGATGAGTTATAGTTTCGTGGAAGACTATATGTACGAAACAATGACCAAGTAAGGGAAAAAGCGTTGGGTGAATGTCATCGTTCAAAATTCTCCATACTCCGGGTAGTACTAAGATGTATAGAGACATGAAGCGTCAATATTGGTGGAAATGGATGAAACAAGACATGGCTAAGTACATTGCAAAGTGTGTGGTGTGTTAACAGGTGAAGGTGGAGCATTAAAAACCCGGAGGATTACTACACTCCTTACCTATCCCAGAGTGGAAGTGAGATCACATCACCATGAATTTCATGTCTGGTTTACCACGAACGTTACGAGGGCATAATGTTGTTTGAGTCATTGTAGATAGACTCACCAAGTCCACTCATTTCTTGAGTATGAAAACCACTGACATTTTAGAGACCTTGAACAGGCTTTATATTTGTGAGATTGTTAAATTACATAGAGTTCCACTCTCTATTGTGTCAGATCGTGATTCTCATTTTGTGGCACAATTTTGGCAAAGTCTACAACAAGATATGGGGACAGAGTTGCACTTCAGCACCGTTTTTCATCCTCAAACAGATGGCCAATCCGAGAGCGTGATACAAATTTTAGAGGACATGTGACGAGCTTGTATGTTGGACTTCAAGGAAAGTTGGAGTGATCATTTTCCGTTGGTGGGATTTGCATATCACAATAGTTTTCAATCTAGCATTGGCATGACACCTTATGAGACCTTGCATGGGAGATCATGTAGGTCCCTGACTTGTTGGTTAGAAGTTGGAGAGAGTAGTCTGTTTGGGCTAGAAATTGTTCAGGAGACTACTGAGAAAATTCAACTAATTAGGGAAAGACTATGCACAGCACAAAGTAGACAGAAAAGCTATGCGGATAGAAGAAGAAGGCCATTGGAATTCCAAGAGGGGGGGACTATGTGTTCCTCAAGATGTCACCCAAGAAGGGAGTTTTAGATTTGGCAAAAAGGAAAAATTAGCCCCAAGATATACCGGACCATTTGAAGTGATCAAAGTGGTGGGCAAAATGGCGTATCAACTTCGATTACTAGCCTAGTTGTTAGGGGTACATGACATATTCCATGTGTCAATGTTAAGAAAGTGCAATTTTGATACAACGCATGTCGTAGATTTTGAGGGAATTGAAATTCAAGACGAAGTAACCTATGAGGAACAACCAGTGAAGATTCTTGATACCAAGGAGAAGGTGTTTTGCAATAAAATAATCCAATTGGTGAAGGTTCAGTGGCATCATCATGGGGTGGCGGAAGCTACCTAGGAACCCGAGTTCGAGATGCAAGAGAAGTACCCTCATTTGTTCTCTATACAGGGTAAGTTTCGAGGATGAAACTTTCTTTAAGGTGGTGGATTGTAAACACCCACATGATTATATTAATATAGTAATGTAATTGTTTAGTAATTCTTATATGTGTAATGACGATTGTAATAGTAGGAATAAATACTAGGGAGGCAAATTGATTGTGAAGTTTAAGTTTCGAAGGCTCAAGCTTGGGAAGGGTTGTTAGGTAAGTTTCTAAATATTTTTAGATCAAAATAAGATTTTCATTGAATCCGGACAATCGAGAAACCTTGGGAGAGATAATATGGGGTGTATTAGAAGTTAGGAAGTATCCCAGAGTTTAAACACATTTTAAAAAGATTCAAATAAGAAGGAATTTGACACTATTTTAGCTATAAATTTTTACTCCTAACTCCGATTGATCTGATTTTTGGATAATAGAAATTACACTTCAAGGGCTACAAAAGTGTATTTCATAAATATTTTATAAATCGGCTTTTAAATAGGTCAAAATCAATCTGGAAGTTGAGGGTATACTGTCACCCACGTCCGAACGGGAATAGACACGCGTCTGGATGCGTTTGGCAAAAAGTTGGCAAAGAAACATGCATCCGGACAGTAAAAAATGCGCTTCCAGACGCACCAAACCAAGGGCTTCACATCCCAGACCTGTTTTGGGTGTTCTCTCCAATTTTTCCACTATAAATACATATGGAACACCCCTTAGGCTTAGTTTCATCAATATTTCATCAATTTTAACCACTAGAGAGCCTTGGAGAGTAAGAAAGAATGGGAGAAACACAAGATTGAAGGAGATTTTTGCATTGGATCATATCAAAATCTCTAGTTTTTCACCCAATACTAAGGAAGAAAGGTAAGAGTTTTTTCTCACTCTTGTTCATCGAGGCTAGGGCTTATATATATATGTGTGTGTGTGTGTGTGTGTGTGTGTGTGTGTGTGTGTGTGTTTTAACTCTAAATTGTAGATATTTGTTATGGAATCCTTGTTTCTTGATGTTCCTGTAAACCTTACCATGTTTTGAATGAAATTATGGTTTGATAGCCCTAAAATTCTTGTTCTTGATACCAAAACTTAGTTTTTGAGAAATATGAATTTTTCTTCTTGATATTCCTTTGTTCTTGATTTCAAAACTCTTGTGCTTTGTTTGAACAATAAAAATATATGTTTGATAATCTCTTGCAAATTTTTCTTGAATTGCTCCATTGGAAAAATTCCTATGGAATTGGGGAGTTTTGATTTACTTGTGATTTAAGAAATTGGTTGGTATTGTATCTCTTTTGTGGATGTTTGGATGAACATGGGTAGCCATTCACCAGGGATCGTAGAGTGGGTAGATGCGTTTTGTATTCTGTGTGAGTTTGAAGGTTCCCTACCACTCGTAGTTGGGTTGATGCCTTGAAAGGACCAAACTACTATTCGTTCACGTGGTATTGAGGCTGAGAGTTAGTATACTATTCCTGGGTTGGATCGTCCCTGTCGATCCGTCGGTATACGCCCTTTCTAAAGTTGTATATCCTTGCGAGGATTGGGGGAGTGTGTGTGAGTCAGGATATTCTCAATATGTGTATTCTTGCAAAGTCTTACTTCTTACCTGAGATACAGATACATAATGTGGGTAATAGTACATTGTGATTAATGGTATATTGTGGGGAATGACACAAGAAATTGTTGGAAATGGTTAATATTGGAATGGTTTGTGTTTTGGAAATTGGTTTTACTTCTTCATTCTATATATATTGATATTGCGTAAACTTAAGACCAAATGAACGGTCACTATTTTTTTTCAAAAGTCATATATGATTTTTGTAAAATGAAACCGACATGTTTTATATCTTTTCTAAACCTTGTTCAAGTTTGGGAGGATTTTTCTACAGAGCTTAGTGCTCGCCCCTACAAACAATATTTATTTTCAGATTTTGGTTTAGAGAAAAAGCTCGGTGTTGATGAGCAGGAGCTTGGGAAGCTCAATTGGATGGAAGCGTGGGTCCCAAGGGGGATGTCTAGAGTTGTTCTCTTTATGTCCTGGAATAGGAGATGCATTTTGAGACAATGTATGCATGATATTTTGTTTATTCCGCTACAAAATAAAATTTGATTGTTAGAAGTAATTGTCATAGTTTGGCATATTTTTTTGGATGTAATGGCCATGGTTTGGCATATTCTTTTGAATGATGTTGTCGATATTATGTATGATGAATGGAATTTTTTTTATTTATGAATTTTATTAGTTGCTCTCAGGATCTGAATGGTTTAAATAGTGATGTCATCCAAGGTGAATTTTGTGGCGTTACAGTGATTCTATCTCAGATATTCAGAGATTTGTGATAATCTCTAAATTGAGTGTTTATGTGGATTTGCTTGTGTTAAATATGTTTAGTAGCATGGAATCATATGGTATGATGAGTTAGTGTTTGATGAATTGTTGTTGATGTGAAAGATTTTTACTACTCGCATTATAATGGTGATGTTCACTTAATTGATAAATTAGATGTATGTGAGATATAGCTAGTTTATCTTTATAGTTGATTGGTTTCAAATAGTGAGTAAGGTGTTTAGAACATGTTTGTAAAGTGATTTGTTGTATATGTGTAGCTTGTGATAGATGGTGTATCCGAGATTAGGAGTTCTTTGGAGTAGTAAGTTATTATCACAGATTCACTAATGGTTTTAACTTTTATGTCATTGATTTGACTAACGAGAAATGATGTAAAGTTTGAGTGGAATGATAAATGAAAGAGTTTTCAGGTGTTGAAATTATGTTAGTTCTAGTTTCAATGTTATCTATCCCTATTAGAAAGAAAAACCTATGGTTTATAGTGACGTCTTACATTACAGGTTTGGTTGTGCAATGTTGTAATATGGGATGTAACTATGGATACTTTTGAATAAACAAAGATTATGAATATTTTATATACTAATGTTTAGGGAAGGTAAATGAAGTTATGGATGTTTTTAGACATAAAACATTGGGATTATTAGTTTGTATGGTGTGTATGCATTGATATTATGTTGAGATGGAATTTTTAGGTGTGGAGTTGCCTTTGATTAAAGCTAATACATTGTTAGCTCAATTCAAGGTGAGAGCAAGGTTGGTAAATTGTCCATAGGATGTGTAAAGTTAAAAATCCTCATTTAGGGATTATAAAGAAGCTAGAGATGGGCTTCAGACTGATTATGGTAATACAAAAAGATGATATGTTATTGTCTAATTTCTACATTCATATATTAAGTGACTTGGTGTTGAAAACAAGAGTTTATAGAGAGAGTCTATCGTATAGCTTAGGTTGTGCACTTCAGCAATACTGAGATATATCGAAAATATATGGAAATATTATTGATGGATGGGAATAAAATGAAAAGTTATTAAATTTATGACTAAGTATTTGGCAGGATAGTGGATTTGCTACAGCCACTCCATATTCCAAAATAGGGATGAGAACATACTATAATGAATTTTGGTGATAAATTTTATGTAATGGGATAGTGTATTTGCATGGAATAACAGTATCCAATGTTGTTAAAGGTTATGTATAATAATAGTTATTAGACGAGTGTTAGTATGACTGTATAAGTTGTTTATGGTAAGTGGTTATGTAAAATGGGTGTGGATAGTGGTATTGTTTAATTTCAAGGTATCTTTTAATTTTGAGATATGACAAGTACCTTGTTTAATTGTTAGAATTTTAATGATTTGATTGTATTTCTCAATTAACATTAGTTGCTATGATACTTGTTTGGTGAAATATTTGTGAAATTATTGACACATATGTAAGGCATACTTGAGGTATGGCTATGGTTATGATACATGTTTCTGGCCCTGAGGGGTGTATATGAACGAATGAAATGTTTTAAATGGTGATGTATCGTTGATATGGACCCAAGAGTATTTGAATGTATAATTTCATTGACATGTTCTATGTCTTTATGCTCTATAAATATTTGGTTAATATAGAGTTATTCGGTTTTTATGGCATAGCATTTTAGTTGGGTAAAGATTTACCCTATGTTGAGTAGTTAATGGAAATCTTGGGTGGTAACGAAATGGTGTTATGCACAAAAACTATTCCACTAGTGAAAGTGTTGTGGCGTAATTATTTTGTAGGTAAGGTGACATGGAAAAAGGGAGAGTTTATGCGAGCTCTGTATTTGTATTTGTTTACCTGTGAAAGGTAAATTTCGAGTTCAAAATTTAATTTAGTGGGGGAGAATTGTGAGACCTGAACTTGCAAATGCATTAAATATTAGGGCATAATGTGTAATTTATAATAATTAATATGTGGTGAAATTATGGGGTATTGGGATATATTTTTTTTAAAATATTAACCCTGAGGATTAATTTATTTGGCGACAAAATGTTGAGTTAAATTGGTTGATGGCAAAAAGATTTTGGGTGTAATTTATAAGTGATTATGTTTTATGTGAAGGTTATAAGGAGAGGGGGGAAAGGGGTATTCTAAGTGGAATTTAGAACCAGTCACTTTTTGGCCAATTTTTGGCTAATATAAGGGGGGGGGGTGTGTTTAACGTTAAGATTTAGAGAGAATAAGAGAAGGGGAAAAGAAATACAGGGGAGAGAGAGAGTGAGACAGGAATTAGCTAGGTATTTTATGTTAGGGTTGTTTTTTATGTTGGGTTGAAGAATTCAAAAACCTTGAATTCCTTCCACTTGAACTTTTTTTGTGGGTATGGAGAAGAAGTTCCTCCCAGTAGGTAATTCATTTCCATTTAATTTATATGTTTTGTGATTTATTGTGGATATTGGGAAGAGTTTGATATAAGGGTTGTAATTTTGGTTGTGTAGGGGGAGAGGTTTCGGCTTCGATCTTGGTTTTCAGAATTTGATTATTGGGTAAGAATTTGTATGTAAATAATTTTTATAATGGATGTGTAAGGGTTTGAGGGTGTTAAAGTTAAGAGAGGTAGTTTGAGGAAAAAATGAAATAAAGAAATGTTTTTGCTAGACTTCTACCAGTATAAATTTTTTGTTAGACTTCTACAAGTAGAAAGTGGTGTTCTACCAGTAGAATGACATTTTTGTAAGAAGTTCTATTAGTAGGAAGTGATGTTCAATTGGTAGAACGATATTCTATGAGGTGTTCTACAGGTAGGACTCCTGTAGGAACATGGAATTTCCACTATTTTGTTGTAACGTTTGTAATTTGTTGTCCACATAACCTCAAACCTTCTTTAAACATTTGAATGGGTTAAAATCAATCTCAGTTTATTTTATTCACTTCCAACCACATCACTAAACCTAAGGGTTTGGGTACATTATAATGAATGGAAGAGGGTAATGGGAAGTTATCAGGTTAAGCCAATTAATCATTTATGCATGTGTGACATAACAATTGTGTTTTAAGAATGATCTTTATGTGACTTGTGATGATGTATGTTAGGTTTTGAGGTGATGAAGTTAGTGTTGGAATCACCTAAAATTACACAGGGAGACTGAATCCAGGTTTGGATTTAACCCGAGGTGAGTGTATTGATTCATATTAATTGAAAAATGTGAATATATGTTTATTGGCTATACTTAAGCAAACTAGTTGGAAGATAATGTAGTAGATTTTGATTTTGATTTTGATTTTGAAATGGTGAATACTTGTTGCTAGCTATGTCTATTTATGAATGGCTAGAAGATGACTTAATGGGTTTAGGATTGTGAATTGATGTTGAGTGTGTTTTCAAGTACTTGAATGGATTGTGGGTGTTTACCGATATATGGTTACTGAGACTGCCGAGCATAAATGGTAGCGATGAGACTGTCATGCATAAGCGGTAGCAATGAGATTGCCAAGCATAAGCAATAGAGATGAGACTCCCAAGACTGCTAGGCAAAAATAGAAGTGATATGATTGCCAAGACTTCCAGGCAGAAACGGGTAGCGTTTACTATTATGGGATACAGAATATTGAAAAAAAGTTTATTGGATATTGTGTATTCGTTGTTGAATATCTTATATGAGTTCTATATTAAATGTCTATATGAGATATGATTATGACTGTTAAGTGTTTTATGTGTTTCTTTTTAATATGTCTCAAATAAACTCACTGAGATTATGGTTTTACTCCCCCCCCCCCCAACAGCGATTTGGTTTTTGGTGCATGGTTTAGGTGGTGGTCCACTGGTTAGTCTAGCATGGCGTGGATGTTTTGTTGTTACTCTATACTTTGTGTTTTGAGTCATCTTGTACACGTGTAGTAAAGGTGTTTTAAGGGTATGGTCCCTTATTTACGATATAACTTTGTAAATGTCAATTTGTAGTATTATGGAAAATAAGACAGTTTAATTACTGCACAAGTTATAGTTAGTTGAGTTTTATTGTAAAAGATAATGAGCAGGGTTACCCACACCTTATCTCTTTTCCGAGATGGGGTGTGACAGATACTATCACCTGAAATTACATGTCCCAAAAATACAATCCAATCCAACCAAAACTCGTATTTACTTAAATTAGCATATAATTGTTTTTCTTGTAGTCTACAACACAATCCTCAAATATTGTTCATGTTCTTCCTTACTATGAGAATATACAAGGATATAATCAATGAACACAATAAAAAATGAATCTAAGTAAGAATGAAATACCAAATTCATTAAATCCATTAGACAACTGGTGTTTTTGTCAAACCAAATGGCATCACCAAAAATTTAAAATGACCATACCTAGTCCAAAAAAATAATATGGCACCTTGCAACTGATCAAATAAGTCATCAATACAAGGCAAGGTATATTTATTAGGTATAGTTACCTTATTTAACTGACGGTAATCAGTGCACAATCTCAAAGTCCCATCCTTTTTCTTCACAAATAAAACAGGAGCACCCCACTATGAAACACTAGGTCGAATGAATATTCGATCTAACAAATCTTGCAATTGTACCTTCTATTCCTTTAACTCGACAGGAACCATAAAATATGGAGTAATGGATATTGATGAAGTACCAAGAACTAGCTCAATGGTAAACTAGTAGAAACAGCTAAACTAGTATCCAAAAATGTCAAGGGTCGGTCCAAATGCATGCTAAATGCAAGATACAAATGAAAGTGTAGATCCTGGATGTATCAAGACACATGCATCTCTAATAGATATAGAGAATGTACCTGTAACAACCTCAAGAGTGGCTTGAGCATCCTAGTGGATCATAGCAAATACCCTTCCTGGAGCAGTAAACTTGTTTGTTGCTCCTCTCCCACGACCACGATTACCAAAAGAAACAGTACCACCAACCCTCACACTACCAACTAAGGATGAAATAGACGTCAACCCTCCTTGGCACTGAGAACCTATATGTCTGGATTCACCACATTTGAAACACACAATACCTCGATCTAGTTGAGGGCAACCTCGAATATAATAACATGTCACCCCACATCGATAACAAGTGGCATTTCCATTCTGCTCACCTAAAGATCTTCTATTAAACTGGTTGAACCTTGGTTTGGCTGAACTTCGGCTTTGTCCTGAAAATGTTCTCCCAACTCGGTTTACACTCTGGCTTCTAAAAGGCTACATCCTTTGACTATTCTTAGAAAAACTACCCATATATTTACTATAACCTGTCCCACCTCGTATCTTCCTTTCTTATGACTTCCTTCTTGTCTTTGTTTCTCCTTCATATATTTTTCATGTTTCTCCTTCACTTCTTTTTCCTTTGTTTCTCCTTCACTTCTTTTTCATGTTTCTCCTTCACTTCTTTTTCCACCCATCTTGCCATTTTTACTAAGTTGATAAAAGTATTTGTGTGATAAGCTTTAAGCGACAACCGTATAGAATAATCTTGTCCCTTCTGAAATCTTCTACATTTAGATTCTTCAATTCTTATCATATCCAATGCAAAATGAGACAATGTTGAGAATTTAGATTCATACTCAACCACTAATATCTTCCCTCATGATAACTCCATAAATTCTTGCTCCTTCTTATATCAGTATGACTGTGAAAAATACTATTCGTCAAATGTTTTCTAAAACATAGACCAAGTAACTTTTATTGGAGTTGTATCCTGAGATTCTTGTGTTGGGGTGGTCATTCATCTCTTAGTATCCTCCCACCAATTTAAAGCATCCTCTGTAAGCATAAAGATAGCAAAATCGACTCTTTGTATCATCAATCAGGCAAATAATATCAAAAATACATAACATAGCTTTTTTCCAATTTTCTGCCTCACCTGGATTTATTGACCCTGCAAAATTTGGTTGCCCAAGTTTCTTAAAATGCTCGAATAAGGAAATACAGGATCTTTTCGTTTTGGCCTGCGCTATTCACCCTCACTTCAAATTGTTCTTTTGTACCATGAGATCCAATATGGGCCTCTTGATTTGATCAAACTAATCCCTTAACTGAATCAGATGCATTTGAATCTACATCCTCAACGTAGTAATTTGGTTTTATTGCTCTATATCTAGAATTCAAATTCAGTTACATAAAATAATATGCTCATGCATAAATGCACCATGCGATCACTAAACATCTTAGAACACGACTAAGAACTCGTACTAACTCTATCACCTCACCAATATACTTCCTACAATCCATTACTAGCAATAGAATTTGACATGTCTATAAAATCTCTAAACGCTAGCTCTGTTACCAAAAACTATTACACCCCATCCCGAGAGACCCCTTTGGCTTCCCTGAGATGGAAGCATAACTCAACACATGACAATAATTGTGTATATAATGCAATAATGCATTTAAAATCAATAATGTCACCTAATAACACCATAAACAGATAAACTATATAACATAGTACACAATTGCGTGTACTAAAACAAAAGATTAAGGATACTATCCCTTTACAACAACAGGGAAAAACAAACATTCATGTAAAAAATGTACATAACCAGCTTCCTTAATTTTTTTCCCATCTCTACCATGCTAGTGTAGTAGTGGACCTCAATCTAAACTTCAGCATCTTGAAACTAATAATTTTCTTGAGTGTACAATCATAATCAAAGAAAATATAACAAAAATATAGATCAACTATCATTCGACTAAAAAGATATTCATAACCCATAAATCACAATTAAAGTGAACTCAACTCACTTTGAAACTCAAATCAACCTCGTATATCAAAATAACAAATATCCATATGAGCAACGAGTCAAACAACAACATTTAAGAAATGTCAAGCTATCTCACAACAACTGTGAAATGTTAAAATCAACAACATGTCATTCATATCAAGCTATCAACAACTCGATATAGTGGATAATATTCAAATCATAAACTTTTCATACAAGCATATTTGATCCATAATTAAAGTAACTCAACCCAAATCAATTCGACAAAATTAATTTCACACATACAAGAAAATAACCTTGATATATCATACACTTTTATTTTTATTTGTTATGAAGAAGTACACTCTCACCTTAACCGCTAACAAATACCGCTCCTTACTTTACGGTCAATCCCTAGGTGTAACCGATGTAATAGCCTCCGACCCTAACAATTAGCATATGTGCAAATACAAGTGAGCATCGACTCTAAAATTACCCAATTGATGCATATGAATATGCCTCATGGTGTTTGTATGTATTATAACTCAATCTTCCCAAACGTTCGATTGGTAGTTAAAATGGCCAATCCATCGATGTTATTGTCCTAACTGACCACTAAGCGAAACATCATAGGTAAATAATTATCGATAATTTCATTTACATGTTGCCTTTATTTTATATTATGCTCAATCAATTAATTGAGTCACTTTAGCCCAATTTTCAATCCTTCCTTTAGCTTAAATATTTCATTGAACACTTAACATGCATTAAGTGTTATACGAACCCATTGCAAAACTTAATTAAAATAGGCTTCTCTCCTCACTAAATAATGAGAAATGAAGTTAATTATAAAGAAGGCTTCCTAAGCTTTTCAATCATAGGTCATGAGCTAAAATTAGAGTTCTATGTGAACATTTATGTTCATTTGTTTGTAATGATACTAAGCTGATTTTTTTTTTCCATCAATCACATATTTTCAGTCAACTTCAAACATATGTCAGTTTTCACACAAACAGAATTAGGTTCGCCTTTACCATATATGTTTAGAAATATCTATGAGTTTATGTTCTAACAAAAAAAAATAGTGCATGATTAACCTTAAATAATATATAAATTAAAACAATAACAAAGTCGAATTAGTGTAATAAAATAACTAAAAGCTAGCAATTAGAGTCAATTAGGGTTTGTGAGGTAATTAGGGTTTTATGTGTGTTATGTTTACAAGTTGCTAGGTTAAATGATGACATACTAGAGAATACAAGGAGCAATGCATAAAAGCATAAAAGAACAAAGGCTAAAGTGCAATTTCCCAACAAGAAGAGTTAGCATACAACGCAAGTTGCAAATTCCAGCAAAGCACTACCATCCGAATGATGGTGATGGCATCCGGACGGTCCCTCTTAATGGTTATCTCTAGCTTTCCACCTCATGCTTTCCTGACGCCTATATATATGTGTTGCAAGCCTCCATTTGAAACAGGCCGGAACCAAGAAGCTATTGAGAGAAATCCAAGAGAGAAAAAGAAAAGAGAAAGAGAAAAAGAAAAAAGAAAAAAGAGAAGTGCAACACGATCCGGTCCGTGATACACTTTAGTCCAAATTCTGTACTTTTAAATTTATGTTATATCTTTCTATTAGGATAGTTGAACTGCTGCCACTTTTTTTTGTCTTAATTAATAATAAAGGTGGTTGTGTTTCAGTTGTTCCTTGTGAAAGACATTTTAAATACTGTCTTTAATTTTAGTTGTAATAAAAATTGTCCACACTCTTTGCTTGTCTGTAGCAATGGGGCGTGAGTAGTTCCGTATATCCTCCAATGAGAGGTAAACATATGTACAATACTATTTAGATTATGAAAATGTTGATATTTTATTTATATTTTATTTATTTATGTATTATATGCTTAATGCGTGATACAGTGATGTGCATAATTCCGGTGTTGTGCCTTAAATTATGTCGTCAGTGCATCATAAGACCCGCTGGTTAAACAACCATGGCGTTCCTACCGGTATGGCTTGTCCTCCACCGGAATGCTGAGGATGTTCTACTGATGTGTGGTACATAACCTAAATGATTTTCATGAATGGCTTGTCCTTCTGGGTTATTAGAGTTGTTTAAATACTATATATAACTATATTGCTAGTCTAACAACCATGGCGTTCCTACCGGTATGGCTTGTCCTCCACCAGAATGCTAAGGATGTTTAACTAGTATATATATATATTACAGATGACCTATTGGGTAATTTAAGTATTCCTCATGAATGGCTTGTCCTTCTGGTTTACTTCAATTAGTCAATTGGTACGTCTATAACCAGCTTTCCTAAGAAGTTACTGTGTTATGCTATAATACTACCAGTTAACCTAAGACGTGGATGTGTTATGGTTTAATATGTACGCACTTATAATCATGAGATCAAGTGAATAACTCAAGTATTCCTCATGAATGGCTTGTACTTCTGGTTTGCTTGGGTTAATCAATTGACGTGGATATAAACAGTTAGCCTAAGAAGCGACTGTGTTATGATTTATCATCCCCAGTTAGCCTAAGAAGCAGCTGTGCTATGGTTTATATACATCAGACCAACCAGTTGACTTGCCAATAAAATGGGAGTTAATCTTGGTACGGTAGCATTTCCAATATTTAACCAGTATAACGCATGTGGAATCCTTAAACTGAAGGATACTTGTTATTATTGTCTTAATCTATCTGCACACTTACATTTCTTAGACTAGTTATCAATCTAAGCTCACATCACAAGCTATCACATGATGTCCTATTTAAATTAGCAACTTGACTATTTTATTTTGTTTCCAAATTATTAAAGCTCTTCGTGGAATCGATACTTGGACTTAAAACCAAGAAAACTACAATTCAATCACTTATACTTTGGTTTATAATATTAATCCGATCACGAAAAAGTGTGAATCAGTGCATCAATCGGAGTTCGCTAGAGAGAGTTATTGTCGTTTTCCCATTGATTACCCAAGTTTCCTGTCAAAATAGAAAATACTACCACCTCTTCTATACATACACAAACCCTTTCTGAAACCCTTTCAGACCCTTCCAAGACTATCACACTATTTCCCCACAATCCACTTCAAAATTTAAATAATATATCTAGCTTGAAAAAGCTTAGTTCTAGCAGGTACACCCTTTAAAATTTTTATAGTATTCTACTACCTTCAAATAGCTAAGCATAACCTTGTACATTTAATACAATTAACTTTGATTCCTTAAATAAATTAAGTTCTGACTACTTTAAGAAAATAAAAGAATAACCAAGATTTCTTACTACTTGGATAAAACCTTAATTAGCAAGCCCTAATTCAACTGTATATTCTTGGGAAAGAAACAAAAATAAAAGCACTTAAATTTAGGGAACTATTTTACCTTTTGATTTGTAGTCAAGAATTCACGGTCCTCCCCCCTTTCTTTTATTTCCTAGTAAATTTTCCTCCCTTGTTTCTCACTGAGTAGTTACCTCCTTCAATCATACTGCTTTTCTTTCCTTATGTTTTTGCCTAATAATTCTTCATACAATTGTGACACCCCTCAAATCGGGGGTCCTTTTTCAACTGTTGACCACCCATCAACCCGCAGAAATACCCGTGATTGTCGCATAACCCGACATCACGTCTATCACATCCCCTTAACCGGGATTATAACCCACATGTTTAACTCGTGTATGTTTTACCATTTGGCCCAATCAAGGTCCAATATGCTAAAATTTATACTCATTTGATGTCTATTTATATCCTTGGAACAAAAGAACACATAACTCAAAAGCATTGCAATGCATTCTTAAAATTTCAGTTTTTTGATAAAGCTATTGGTAGGTTTTTATGGACCTACCGGTAGGTTTTGTTCACTGGAAAAGTTATACCGGTAGGTTTTACTTACTGAAAAAATTCTACCAGTAGGTTAATGTTCTACCGGTAGATATTGCCCTCTGAACAACACCTATCTATACTAATTCTACCAGTAGGTTGATGTTCTACCGGTAGGTTTTGCCTAGAAATGTCTGTTTCACCTGTTTTTCATTTCCCAATCCATTCAAAACCATTACATCACCATCCAAAACATGTATGATGGTGTTTATCACATAAAACTAAATATATACAAGTTCTATTATAATCCATTTACGCGATTACATGCTCACAAGCATAATTTTTACATAAAATGTGCTACAAAAGTCACAAGTCGGCTTTTCTTCATCTTGGAGGTCCTGAATGAGAGTCCCCCATTGGTACAAACCTCGCACCTGAAATGTATTCCCGTATAGGGTGAGCCACACTCAATAGGGTAACTTCTAAAGAGGCTACTCCCTAACCTAGATGCATATGAAATGTCACATTCAACATTCAACAAGCAACAATCATCCCAAACAAGAATATGCGATTTAATGTTGGAATTCTACCATGTCATGCCATGAAATGAGATGAGACTCACTCATACACCTTACCCCGAGTCATCACTGACTCCCGCAACACAATGCAATGCTAATGTGTAGCAAATCTATCTTTGATGAATTTCATCCAATGATCATTTTGAAATAAAGATCATATGTTTATAAAACCAAATTTTGTTGGATGATACACATCAAATGACCATTTGTAAAACAAAATCATGTGTCTTTGTTGGGTAGCTGCCTTTTGAAATCACATCACTGGCTCCGCATACCATTACACTTTTTTGGACTTGCACCGTTGGAAGTGTATAAACCAGTAGCCGGGTCTTGCACCCGAGGGAGAGTCTAGCCCTTCTTGCTATACCCGACACAAGTTTTCCATGCAACCTATGCGACTCTGTTGAACCTTGGTCCAACTATACCTAGTCCACTTGTCAACCACCAAGAATGGTGTTTGACCTAACAACAAGCACACACACTCACACTCATGCCTTATGCCTATGAATGTGATGTCTTCGTGCATATGCAATGTAATGAGCAATTGCAACATCAATATCATATTCATATGTAATGAATGTCAAATGGATTATTTCTACTACATTTCAACACATGTCATGGATAATTACATCCTAAGCAATTAGTTTTCATAATTCACCCCAATGCCATTACATCATAAGCATACATCAACATTTGCATTTCCAATTGTAATTCATATCATAAGCATATGATTTCACTTTACCACATCATCCAAGCATGATATCACATAATCTTATGCAATTAACACACTTTATTTCACCTAGGCATTTTATCAAACACTTTCAAGGCACCAATTCATATAATCACATAAAATGTCCAAATTTATCACATAACTCAAAAAAAATCAGAATAAATGATTTTCACATACCCAATTAACAAAACTTCCAAGAAATCACAAACTAGCAATTTTTAATTACCAATTCACACTAGAATTGAGCCTATCCATTTTCATTTAACCAACTATAATAGGAAAATATTAAAATACACAAAACAACCCACCCATTTCATATATTCATCCTAGGTTGGAAATAAACCTAGTTAGGATGAAAACCTTACCTCTTGGAGCATGAAGTGAAGTGTGGAGAACCTCAAAAACACCTCCCAAATGAAAAACTCTTGATTTCCCAAAATCCCCTCTTTGGATCTTTGGTGAAATTTTTTGTTCTTGGTGCAGTTGCACAACCCTCGTCGCGTAGAAGAACTTTAACTGTTGGTCCGACGAATTTCGATCGAAGGAGAAAGCCTTGAGATTTTGATTTTTCTCTTTTCTCTCTTCTCTCCCTTCTAACGTGTGAACTCAGCAGACTTTAGGGGGTGAAAATATCTGAAAATCTGAGGGCCTCTTTGCTTTGCGTTTCAAAAACTAGTATCTAAAAACAGTTTTTGAGAAGAGTTTTAAGAAAGTGGTTTTGATATTTTTTGAGATAAAAAACTTGTTTGGTTAGATGATTTCAAAAACAATTTTACAATACAAAAAATAGTAAAACCTGTTTGGACATCCTAAATATATATTTGAACAGTAATTCAAACATTAATAAAAAAATATAAAAAATTTATTTTTATATTAACAATTTCATAATATATTATAATATGTACATATGAATATATAATATATAATATAATATTAAAAAGTGATTTTTGGTAGATTATGATCTCTCCAGAAAACAGATATAAAACTACTTTTACAACACCCTTTGGTCATTATGAATAGAATGTCCATTTGGATTAAAAAATGCACCAAGTGAATTTTAAAATATTATATATATTATATATTATGAGAGAGAATAAGAAGTAAAGAAAAAAAAGAATGAAGAAATTTGCTGCTAAAGAGACTTGAAGGGCAGACCTCATTAAAGTCTAAAATTGTTCTCCTTGTTTTCAAAATTTTCAAAGAATACTCTAAAAACAAGCTAAACTTGTTTTCTATTTCTTTGACTCAAATCTCATTTTTTTTCTCAAAATTTTGAGAACAAAAATGCTAAACAAACAGGTTTTGGGTGTTTTTGAAATTTTGAGAACAAAAAATAGTTTTCGGAAAGCTAACCAAACATGGCCTGATATTTCACTCCTATTTATACTCTTAAATTGTGTAGTCTACGTTGCGTCGCACGTTTCTTATTTTTTGAGTTTGTTTTTTCCCTGAAATGATTTAATTTTATCCCAATTTAAGTTTAATTTATTTTTATTCGAAATTTTGTTTAATTATAAGAAAATTTTATAAATTTTATTTTTGGAGACGTTTATGAGGTCATTCGTCACCCGATTTTGTCTCGTAAAACGTAAAAAAATTCGACTATCTCGAAATTCGATGAAAATTGACAAGGTAACTAGATTTCGTGAGACGAATCCAACGGTAAGATCCGTTGTATCATCCGAGCCCTAAAAAAATATGAGTTTTAATTTCGCATTATAGTAACAAATTACCATTTTACCCCTTTTTCGAAAAAGTTTAAATTTTTCCAGGTTTTACAACAATACACACCACACAACACTCATGCATGTAAAGCAAATGCATCCACCCTATAATGCCAATTGTCCCACTTGTCTTTCCCTTTTCCTAATACTTCATCTACCAACTTAGTTGAAATCTAATAAAAACTATTATGACTAAATTGTGATAACCATCCGTTTTAGTCACCAAATAATTCCTGTAATCATAATCTACTCTTTTGATATTTCATATCTCTTTTGAACCATCACAAACATCTCATAGTCATCTCCTAAACTGTATAAAAACATCTGGCAATACACTATGTACAAGTCTTTCAACTTTCATATATCTGAAAAGGGGAAACAATGTAGGGTGAGTATCAACAGTTTAGTAGAGTAACTCAATTTCTAAGCAGACAAGTTTGAAAATAAATAGCTCAACATGATTGGGTAAAAGCAAATGAGAATTTGATACATATTTATAAGAAAAAACATCATTTCATGTAAAAAAGTATCACTTAAATAAAGCTGAACGGAAAAAAAGAGTTTAGAAACGTCCTGTACAATGCTACACTAGTGGGCAATCATACTAATAGACCACACAGGGTCAATACGAACATATGATCCAACTTTTTGGGTGTACCAACTGCGCCACCCAGACATTTACGAACTCAATGATAAACCCTATGGCCTCAAACTAGAACGTAAACCCTGTGAGACCCTATCACGCATTGCTTTGCATTGAGCATGTATTTAGAATAAATGTAAATCTGATGTTAATGGGTTGTATCTATGTAACAAGAAATGTAATAATTTGATCGTAAAGCATGTACCATATTTACAAACACACACACACACACAACCACCTAGCCTTAGTTATGACTCGCCCATTTCATTCTTATACACATGCAAAGATAACTCATTAAATTGAGTAATTATGCTTGTCTTCCCCCAAGTTTTTAAGTGATTTCAAAATCAGCCCACTAGTATTTTCACACATGAAATTCCTATAAATGGATCTCACTAATACATCACTAACAGGGTCTACATACCCAATGTATGCTCACACAAATCATGACTATAAAGGGTTTACTTAAACTAACTCTTTAATAATTTCACATAATTACAATTTAGCCCATAAAATTATGTTAATATGTATGCAATGCATGATTAGGTCTCACTATGACAATTCAATGTGTTGTCAACCAGTCCATCCCAAAGATGACATCAAACTCCGACATGTCCATGACCCTAAAGTTCACGGTGAGTACAATTCCCAAAATCTCTGACTCACAACCTTTAGATATCTGATCACTACTCACCCTAACTCCTAGGGAAAAACTCACATGCAATGGCTCTTCAAAGGTCTCAACCTCTAAGCCCAAATATCTCACACATGATGCAAAAGTAAATAAAAATGATGCACCAAAGTCAAATAATGCCCTTGCTCATAAGCAAGAGAGTAGAAATATCGAACTCCTGGACTTGGACTGATATATCGAGCTCCTAAAGTACCAAATTGGGAGGTTGTTCCTCGTATTCTGCAATATCTCAAATGAGCTCCTGAACTTGGACTGATATATCGAGCTAATGGACATCTTAGAGTGGAAGGTTTCTCAGATGTTGATTAAGCTGGCTCTCCTTCTGATCGGATATCAACTACTAGTTATTATATTTTCTTAGGAGGTAACGTTGTCTCATGAAAAAAGTAAGAAATAATTCGTGGTAGCAAGATCTAGTGTCGAGGCTGAGCATAGGACAATGACGCATACGACGAGTGAGTTGACTTGGTTGCTACACTTCTTCCAGGAAATTAGATTTCCAGTTCCACCTCCTTTACAGTTATTCTATGACAACTAGGCAGCTATCTATATCGCTGTTAATCTAGTGTTTCACGAGAGAACCAAACATATTGAGGTTGATTGTCACTTTATTCGGGACAAAATAGTAGCTGGGGAGATTACGACTCCATTTGTGAAATTTGAAGATCAACTTGTAGATATGTTTACCAAAGCATTGAGTTGTACACGTCTTACAACGATTTATTTCAAGCTTGGATTATATAATATATATAATCCAGCTTGAGGGAGAGTGTTATGAGTATTAGGGTAGTATGTGTAAATTGTTAATAGTGTTTGGATAGTATGTGTAATTCTTATTATTGTAAGTTAACTATAAATACAATGTTATATAAGAACTAGGTCAAGCTTTTGACCTCTCTCCATTCCTCTTCAATATATTGTGTTAATCTTTACACTTAACAACATCCAAAATAATGTTTTTGAAAACATCTATAAAAAAACACACGCGCGGCTTCAACATAGGATTTAATGAGATCCTGACTTCGATCTTCCTTAGCAACAAAAAAAGGATTTTCTTGCTTGAGTATAAAAACACCCTACCCTTTTTAACTTCCTTTTTTTTTCAGCTCCCTCTCTCTCGCCTCTCTATTTCTTTCTCTCGCCCTTCTCTGTTTTTCTTGCTTGGGGTCTTGTAGAGGGTTGGGTGGGTGGGTTTTTTTTTTTTT
>CAUOFW020003058.1:1099447-1109853 GCA_963454935.2 Ilex paraguariensis
GGGTTTTGAGGGTGGTGGTGAGACTGGATGGTGATCGATTTCAGGGGGGTTTGTAGGGGTGTTGGGTAGTGGGTTGTTGTGGGGTTGGGTGGTGGTGGATTTCGAGGGTGGGTGGTGCATTTTGCAAGGTGGTTGGGTGGTGGGTTTCGAGGGTGGTGGTGGATTTTGCAGGGGAGTTGTGGGGGTAGGTTTCAGTGGTTAGATGTTGGGTGTTTGGTAATGGTGATTTTTGCAGGAGGGTTGGATGGTGGGTTTTGGTGGTGTTTCAGTGGGGTTGGGTGTTGGGGGGTTGGTGGTGGTGGGTTTTTGTTGTGTTGGGTGGTGCATTTTTGGTATAATAACAAACATATTTTTTATTTGTATTTTTATAATTTTTTAAATATAAATGACTATCAAACATGTTTTATATTTTTATTTTTTATCATAAAAAAAATTATTTTTTTTTAATAAAAAAACATAAAAACGAAAACGTTACCACCTTTAATTATATGGTTAGCTCAGCAACTCTGGTAAACTTTTGGGTAACAATTGTAGCATATGTTACGAGCAACTGCTTCCAATTTGACCTTGAAAAATAAGAAGTGAAAGTAAAATGTCCTGTTTAGTTTTGACTTCTAAACCGATTTATTTGTTGACTGCATAACATGTCATGGCCCATGTCATTTCCTGAGTGTTTGGCTCTTGGTCGGTTTGAGTTTTGGAATTCCATCTTGAATCATTTTATCTGAAGTCTAACTTCAAAGTCTCTAGTTTATCTTAATGTTTATAAATATGTGTACTTAGTATTTTAATTTCTGGTGATTCCCAGCTGTCATTGTTGCTGCAGTTATGCCTACAAAACCTTCTAGAATCCTGAGTAATACTCATATATGAGGAAAACTCAAAATCAAAATTCTCAAAAATGTTGTCTCCTTAGTAGATGCCAGTCCAGAAAATATGCAGTTTAGACGAGGACGACCTTCATCATGAGTAGTTTGAATGACCTCCCAAGAAATTGAAATTATGCCCCTTGTGTTTGTAAAGTACATCTGTCTCTCACTTGTTTTCTCCATTGCCTTCCCTCCGACTATGGACATTGTCAAACTTGCTCGCATTCTGTTGCTACCTAATATTTCTTTGGAACAAATAAACCTGTTGGTCTAAGGCTGCCTTAAAACTGGTGGTCTAAATGACCTCACAATAAATTGGAGTTGTGTATACTACATGATCACAACATCTCTATCATACATGTGTTTTCTTCATCACTTTCTCTTTTCAAACCTTCTAATTCTGCAGCTACTTTTTTTTCTTTAAAATAGAAAAATCTGTTGGTTTTCAGCAGGCTTACAACCTTCCTTTTATAATTGATGTTTAGAAAGAGTTTCTTGTGAAAACAGATATTTTCTAATTAGTGCTCGTGCAATATCAATGATCTACCTATGTTTGCAACAAACATTCCTTCTCTTTTCTTTGCCTCTTTGATTGAATTATATTTTGCAGTTACCTTTACTTTTGCTCACAGAAATAGAAGCCTCTGGTAGCCTTTATTTAAATCTGGAAACTAAATATGAGGTGACAGCTGGCAATATTTTTTGTTCTTATATTTTGGAGAACTCAATGAAATCGTAAATATTAGCTATAAGAGTGACCAAAGCTTGTAGCTTGAAATTTGTCAATGTAAAAGCAAGTAATGTGCATGTACATCCCTGTATACACAAATAGTCACACACAAGCACACAAAATCTTGGAGAATTGTAGCTTGGATAGAAGAGCCCTTGGTCCTTTGGTTGACACTNTATGAATGTGATGTCTTCGTGCATATGCAATGTAATGAGCAATTGCAACATCAATATCATATTCATATGTAATGAATGTCAAATGGATTATTTCTACTACATTTCAACAAGTGTGTGCTTGTTGTTTGACCTAACAACAAGCACACACACTCACACTCATGCCTTATGCCTATGAATGTGATGTCTTCGTGCATATGCAATGTAATGAGCAATTGCAACATCAATATCATATTCATATGTAATGAATGTCAAATGGATTATTTCTACTACATTTCAACACATGTCATGGATAATTACATCCTAAGCAATTAGTTTTCATAATTCACCCCAATGCCATTACATCATAAGCATACATCAACATTTGCATTTCCAATTGTAATTCATATCATAAGCATATGATTTCACTTTACCACATCATCCAAGCATGATATCACATAATCTTATGCAATTAACACACTTTATTTCACCTAGGCATTTTATCAAACACTTTCAAGGCACCAATTCATATAATCACATAAAATGTCCAAATTTATCACATAACTCAAAAAAAATCAGAATAAATGATTTTCACATACCCAATTAACAAAACTTCCAAGAAATCACAAACTAGCAATTTTTAATTACCAATTCACACTAGAATTGAGCCTATCCATTTTCATTTAACCAACTATAATAGGAAAATATTAAAATACACAAAACAACCCACCCATTTCATATATTCATCCTAGGTTGGAAATAAACCTAGTTAGGATGAAAACCTTACCTCTTGGAGCATGAAGTGAAGTGTGGAGAACCTCAAAAACACCTCCCAAATGAAAAACTCTTGATTTCCCAAAATCCCCTCTTTGGATCTTTGGTGAAATTTTTTGTTCTTGGTGCAGTTGCACAACCCTCGTCGCGTAGAAGAACTTTAACTGTTGGTCCGACGAATTTCGATCGAAGGAGAAAGCCTTGAGATTTTGATTTTTCTCTTTTCTCTCTTCTCTCCCTTCTAACGTGTGAACTCAGCAGACTTTAGGGGGTGAAAATATCTGAAAATCTGAGGGCCTCTTTGGTTTGCGTTTCAAAAACTAGTATCTAAAAACAGTTTTTGAGAAGAGTTTTAAGAAAGTGGTTTTGATATTTTTTGAGATAAAAAACTTGTTTGGTTAGATGATTTCAAAAACAATTTTACAATACAAAAAATAGTAAAACCTGTTTGGACATCCTAAATATATATTTGAACAGTAATTCAAACATTAATAAAAAAATATAAAAAATTTATTTTTATATTAACAATTTCATAATATATTATAATATGTACATATGAATATATAATATATAATATAATATTAAAAAGTGATTTTTGGTAGATTATGATCTCTCCAGAAAACAGATATAAAACTACTTTTACAACACCCTTTGGTCATTATGAATAGAATGTCCATTTGGATTAAAAAATGCACCAAGTGAATTTTAAAATATTATATATATTATATATTATGAGAGAGAATAAGAAGTAAAGAAAAAAAAGAATGAAGAAATTTGCTGCTAAAGAGACTTGAAGGGCAGACCTCATTAAAGTCTAAAATTGTTCTCCTTGTTTTCAAAATTTTCAAAGAATACTCTAAAAACAAGCTAAACTTGTTTTCTATTTCTTTGACTCAAATCTCATTTTTTTTCTCAAAATTTTGAGAACAAAAATGCTAAACAAACAGGTTTTGGGTGTTTTTGAAATTTTGAGAACAAAAAATAGTTTTCGGAAAGCTAACCAAACATGGCCTGATATTTCACTCCTATTTATACTCTTAAATTGTGTAGTCTACGTTGCGTCGCACGTTTCTTATTTTTTGAGTTTGTTTTTTCCCTGAAATGATTTAATTTTATCCCAATTTAAGTTTAATTTATTTTTATTCGAAATTTTGTTTAATTATAAGAAAATTTTATAAATTTTATTTTTGGAGACGTTTATGAGGTCATTCGTCACCCGATTTTGTCTCGTAAAACGTAAAAAAATTCGACTATCTCGAAATTCGATGAAAATTGACAAGGTAACTAGATTTCGTGAGACGAATCCAACGGTAAGATCCGTTGTATCATCCGAGCCCTAAAAAAATATGAGTTTTAATTTCGCATTATAGTAACAAATTACCATTTTACCCCTTTTTCGAAAAAGTTTAAATTTTTCCAGGTTTTACAACAATACACACCACACAACACTCATGCATGTAAAGCAAATGCATCCACCCTATAATGCCAATTGTCCCACTTGTCTTTCCCTTTTCCTAATACTTCATCTACCAACTTAGTTGAAATCTAATAAAAACTATTATGACTAAATTGTGATAACCATCCGTTTTAGTCACCAAATAATTCCTGTAATCATAATCTACTCTTTTGATATTTCATATCTCTTTTGAACCATCACAAACATCTCATAGTCATCTCCTAAACTGTATAAAAACATCTGGCAATACACTATGTACAAGTCTTTCAACTTTCATATATCTGAAAAGGGGAAACAATGTAGGGTGAGTATCAACAGTTTAGTAGAGTAACTCAATTTCTAAGCAGACAAGTTTGAAAATAAATAGCTCAACATGATTGGGTAAAAGCAAATGAGAATTTGATACATATTTATAAGAAAAAACATCATTTCATGTAAAAAAGTATCACTTAAATAAAGCTGAACGGAAAAAAAGAGTTTAGAAACGTCCTGTACAATGCTACACTAGTGGGCAATCATACTAATAGACCACACAGGGTCAATACGAACATATGATCCAATTTTTTGGGTGTACCAACTGCGCCACCCAGACATTTACGAACTCAATGATAAACCCTATGGCCTCAAACTAGAACGTAAACCCTGTGAGACCCTATCACGCATTGCTTTGCATTGAGCATGTATTTAGAATAAATGTAAATCTGATGTTAATGGGTTGTATCTATGTAACAAGAAATGTAATAATTTGATCGTAAAGCATGTACCATATTTACAAACACACACACACACACAACCACCTAGCCTTAGTTATGACTCGCCCATTTCATTCTTATACACATGCAAAGATAACTCATTAAATTGAGTAATTATGCTTGTCTTCCCCCAAGTTTTTAAGTGATTTCAAAATCAGCCCACTAGTATTTTCACACATGAAATTCCTATAAATGGATCTCACTAATACATCACTAACAGGGTCTACATACCCAATGTATGCTCACACAAATCATGACTATAAAGGGTTTACTTAAACTAACTCTTTAATAATTCCACATAATTACAATTTAGCCCATAAAATTATGTTAATATGTATGCAATGCATGATTAGGTCTCACTATGACAATTCAATGTGTTGTCAACCAGTCCATCCCAAAGATGACATCAAACTCCGACATGTCCATGACCCTAAAGTTCACGGTGAGTACAATTCCCAAAATCTCTGACTCACAACCTTTAGATATCTGATCACTACTCACCCTAACTCCTAGGGAAAAACTCACATGCAATGGCTCTTCAAAGGTCTCAACCTCTAAGCCCAAATATCTCACACATGATGCAAAAGTAAATAAAAATGATGCACCAAAGTCAAATAATGCCCTTGCTCATAAGCAAGAGAGTAGAAATATCGAACTCCTGGACTTGGACTGATATATCGAGCTCCTAAAGTACCAAATTGGGAGGTTGTTCCTCGTATTCTGCAATATCTCAAATGAGCTCCTGAACTTGGACTGATATATCGAGCTAATGGACATCTTAGAGTGGAAGGTTTCTCAGATGTTGATTAAGCTGGCTCTCCTTCTGATCGGATATCAACTACTAGTTATTATATTTTCTTAGGAGGTAACGTTGTCTCATGAAAAAAGTAAGAAATAATTCGTGGTAGCAAGATCTAGTGTCGAGGCTGAGCATAGGACAATGACGCATACGACGAGTGAGTTGACTTGGTTGCTACACTTCTTCCAGGAAATTAGATTTCCAGTTCCACCTCCTTTACAGTTATTCTATGACAACTAGGCAGCTATCTATATCGCTGTTAATCTAGTGTTTCACGAGAGAACCAAACATATTGAGGTTGATTGTCACTTTATTCGGGACAAAATAGTAGCTGGGGAGATTACGACTCCATTTGTGAAATTTGAAGATCAACTTGTAGATATGTTTACCAAAGCATTGAGTTGTACACGTCTTACAACGATTTATTTCAAGCTTGGATTATATAATATATATAATCCAGCTTGAGGGAGAGTGTTATGAGTATTAGGGTAGTATGTGTAAATTGTTAATAGTGTTTGGATAGTATGTGTAATTCTTATTATTGTAAGTTAACTATAAATACAATGTTATATAAGAACTAGGTCAAGCTTTTGACCTCTCTCCATTCCTCTTCAATATATTGTGTTAATCTTTACACTTAACAACATCCAAAATAATGTTTTTGAAAACATCTATAAAAAAACACACGCGCGGCTTCAACATAGGATTTAATGAGATCCTGACTTCGATCTTCCTTAGCAACAAAAAAAGGATTTTCTTGCTTGAGTATAAAAACACCCTACCCTTTTTAACTTCCTTTTTTTTTCAGCTCCCTCTCTNGCAATGATTTCCTTTGCATTCTAAGGCCTTTTTGTATTTGATAATGATCGAATTGAGCTTGGGCTACCTATTTGGGATCCAAAACATCTAGCGGGCTCCCTTAAAAAGCAAGGCCTACCTATTTGCTCTGTTTATTTTATTGTATGAATTTTCATTCTTCCCGTATATGTGGTTGTCGGTGTGGTGGGAGAGGGTTGTATGGGCGTGGAATTTGATATTTATGTTATTGGGTTGTGGGTGGGTTTTCATCCTTTCTACAAATTCAACAAACAATTAGGTATAATTATATTTTATCCATTTGTTATATTTTTTGGGTTTCACTATATATGGGTGCATGTGTTGATGGGCGATGATTGTGTAGTGTAGAATTTCATATATTTTTTTTATTGACTTGCAAGATTGGGTAGGCGGATTTTCATCATTCTAGAAGTTTCACTAGACAAGAATTATGAGGTATTTTGACGATTTTTTAACACTATTTTTTAATTAAACTATTATTCATTACTATTTTATATTAAAAACTAGGCATATTAGCTGAGCTTGTCTTTAAGCTGGTGGGAATGCTGTCTGTCTCTTCACTTTTTTTCCTAGGATTTTAGAGAAAATATAGAGAGTAATGTCACATTACAACAATGTCACGATATGTAATTATTCATTAGTAAGTGACTAAATCTATAAGTGAGTCTTACAAGAAAGTAGGGTTTATTATGTCATTTTTATAATTTTTTTATTAAACAATTATACCACATAACAATACTGATGCGGTGTAACTATTACGCTTAATATTTAGTCGAGATTTTGGGGGCTTTGAATTTTCGACCGTTCTAAGATTGTGACTATTACGTGGCAATTCTTTCTTAGATCAGTGTGTGGGACCAGTGGAGTTGTGAGCCCAACACGTGTCAGTCTGTAGGTTTATTCTGGCTATTACTGTTGGGACTTTCATCTCTGTCGTTGGCTTGGTCAACTCGTGAGGAGGAAGAAATCTTGATTTTGATTCCTCTTATTTCCATTCTACGGAGGGCATGTTTGGAACGTGGTTGTGTTTTCATGCACCAGCAGGAAAAGCACGTGCAAATTATAATTTTAAAATCCGGCCCGGACATCAACCCAGTGAAGGGACTAGGTCAACAGGTCATTGGTTTAACCGTTAAGTCACTGGTTGGACCATTAATATAATAAAAAATTAAAAAACAATTATAAATAATAATAAATAGGTTAAAAAATCACAATAATTATAAAAATAACATCAAACATGTAAAGTTAAGTAGAAAAAAATCATCAAAGATATATCTAATTTTAATGTATTCAATTTTCAATACAACTTGTAAAGTTAAGTAAAGAAAAATACGACATCCAGTAATGATAACCGCAAGCACAGAGGCTAGAGAACACCTAAAATGGACTACCGGATGATTCCAATCATATAAAGAAAAGTCAACTAAACCAAGACCTATACAAACAAACAAAGATACTTAACATCAGCTTAGACATGATATCTAACACAAAAGAACTCTTTAGAATAGTTAAATTAAGCTCATTTTGTGTGCAATTATTCATTCTTTCTTCTAATAAACCCACAATCAAAACCAATCTAAAATTTTATTTCTTTTCTTTCCCTTCATTTCTCAGCAACCAAACAGACCGAAAACTGAGTATAAACATCCATTCCAAGCGATAAGTTCATACAAGCCCCAAATTACTCATAATGCATTATATCATGGGATAAATTAACCAAAAAAAAAAACCTACCGAACAAAAAATACAAAATTTACAAAATCATAAATCGAGAGAGAGAAGAATTGGACAATGTAACCAAAGTACCAAACAGGAATTGGATTGAGATAGAGAAAAAGGGGGGGGGGGGAAGAGAGAGAGAGAGTTTCTATGAGTGGTCAGACAACTTCTGGGGTCTTGTTAAGCAGGAGAACATGGCTCTTTCACTGTGGAAGAGTTATATAAAGAATGAAAATCATAGCATTGAGTCATTCGACCATAAGATGGCAATTAATCAATTTCAGGGATTATGTCAACACTGTCAATCAAAATTTGTCAACAATTAGTATGAATGTACAAGTGTGGATCTAATGGTTGTTTATTGTTAATAAGATTTGGGGGAAAGATCTGTGGGTGCAGGGTAAAGGTAACAAACTTGCATTGATTATAGGGATTCTGCTGGCACATTATTATTTTGTCTTTTTGAAGTGAAAAATTATGCAGCTCTTTGGTCTCTCTCGTCTGTCGTTCTTTTTTCCATTTGTTCATTTCCTCTTTTGATTGTGATCAAGGGATTCATATCAGCCTTTTGAGGGGTTGTGGGAGAGTTAATAAGTAGCTTGTAATATTAGTTGGAGTTATCTGTCTGCTTGGGATTGTTACAAAGTGGAAATGTTCACCATGTACAGATCATTTGGGGATGTTGACGAACATCATCTCGAAGTTGTAAGAGAAGGGTTTTTAGTCAACGTATATTGACTTTTCTATACTGTTTCATTTTCAGGGATGAATGTTAAGATAGCTACAAGTCCATCAAATGTTGTAATACTAAATTCTGATAACTTTAACGAGATTGTCCTGGATTAAGGAAAGGATGTACTGGTTGAGTTCTATGCAACGTGGTAATCTTTTTTTGTTTTTTCAGTGTTGGTTTTATAGATATTTTTTTCGTCTGTTATGGAATGGGTAGCTTGTTGAAAATACTTCTTGTCACATAATAGACGCTGGGGTCAAAAAATATAATAGATGTAGAATAATCTACAAGGTATTATTTATTCAAGCAAAATGTGAAGTATGAGCTTCTTCAAGTTGTGACTAGTTGAACCTACATCTCTGATCTTTGCTTTATCATTCGTCAGGTGTGGTCATTGCAAAAACCTTGCTCCTGTAAGTACATCAGCGGCTTTTTGATGGAACTGGTAGGTGGACCGTGGAACGTAGTCTTCTGCCTACAAAACCATAGGCTCCTAACTTGTTTTTTTTTCCTGCTTGTTGTGTAGGCTTATGAAAAGGTTGCAATGGCATTTAAAATGGATAAAGATGTAGTTGTTGCTAGTCTTGAAACTGACAAGCACAAGGATCTTGCAGAAAAGTGAGTGCCAAAACACTGTATTTTTCTAAAATAATAATTTCTTTTTCGCCTTAGATGCACACTGTATTTTTCTCAAAAATTATTTTAGCTTCTTTTGAGTGTCGGCCCCTTTTCTTTTTTCCTTTTTGCTGGTTGGCTTTGAGGAATATATTCTGCCTATGCAGGTATGGTGTAAGTGGTTATCCTACATTGAAGTTCTTCCCAACAAACAACAAAGCTGGGGAAGATTATCACGGTGGCCGAGATTTAGACAACTTTGTCAAATTCATCAATGAGAAATGTGGTACTAGTCGTGATGGAAAAGGACAACTTACTTCCAAAGTTAGTGGCTGCATCACCTGATAACTTAAGCACAAAATACTGCACATCTTATCTCTTGAACTATATGTTCATAAATTTCTCAAAAACAGGCTGGTATAGTTGCAGCTTTGGATAACCTGGTGAAGGAGTTTGTAAGTGCTACTGATGATGAGAAGAAAGCAATATTTGCCCGGATGGAGGAGGAAGCTGAGAAGCTCAATGGTAATCACAATGGCAACATATATTTTTGTTTTGTCTAGTAGTTCCCATAATCTTGTACTGACATATGTGACTGGGACTATTACATTACCACTTCTAGAATTTTTCAAGGAGACAGTACTTCTGAAATCCAATTTGCTGTCAGCATTCATTTAAATTTTTGTATTATTCTATTCCTTTCATAGATATGGCAAGATCTACTTGAAAGCTGCCAAGAGCTGCATGGATAAAAGGTGCAGATTATGTAAAGAATGAAATTCAACAGCTGGAACGCATGCTTGCCAGGGTAAACCTCAACTTTTCTTGTCTATTATTGATTGTTTTCATCACTTAGTGTAGTTTGCGTCCTTTATTCAAGCATTTCTTGAAAAACCACTGTAAGGACAAAGGAGAACATAATTAACATCAGATTTTCTTTATCATCCCTCTCCTACCCCCCCCCCCCCCC